>JABSNV010000124.1:0-110000 GCA_024085815.1 Flaveria linearis
TCCAATCCTTTTGAAAAACATTTGATTATCTTTCTTTGTTTTGACCTCATAGCATTAAATCTGTTTTCAAGATCATCATCAAGAAATTTTGAACCATCATTTGAAACATTAGAAAAGTTTTTCTTGTTAAACGTTTCATTTTTTCTTCTCGCAGAATGTAGAATAAAGTTTCCTTGATTGTATTGTTGTGATCTGACATTATACTGATTATCATAATCAGAATTGATTCTTCTGAAGGATCTCAAACCCAGAGAAGGTTATTTTGGTAGATATTGAAACCAAGATTATGATTTCTTTGAAATTGTGGATTAACATATCCTTGATTACCAAATCCTTACTAGGTGAGTTCTTTCTAAAGAAGCAATCCTCAGTATTATGATTTCATTCATCACATAATGCACAGTATTTATTAAAGTGACAATCAGTAGTTGTGTGATTTGTCATATCACAGATGTGACAATACTTGTTGAAATAACATTCAGATATGTCATGATTGTACATATCACATATATCACAATATTTTTGAGAATGATTAAACAATACTTTATTAACCCTTGATGTGGAAGACACATTTGATTCTTGTTTGGATTTAGGAGTAGTTAGGTTAATATGTTGTTTCCTTTGTGTGAATTTGGTCTTTTGATTCTTAGGATTTTGCTTTTTAACTTGATCACAACTCTTTGACTCCTTAGATACAAATCTTTTATGAACAATGAACGACTTAGGACCTGAACCTGTTTTCAGATCAGAGTTAGATTTGATCTTAGGTTTATATGTAGTTTCAGAGATTGTGTTCATGTCAAAAGTTCCTGCTGATACAAACTTCACTGGTTTAAGTTGAATTGATTGATTTGATTGATTGATTGGTTCAAACTTTTTAGCTTTAGCAGCTTTTCTCTTCTTCTTTGATTTCTTGTTCTTGATGAAGTTTTATTGCTTTGGATTTTGATTGAATCTTGAGAATATTCTTTTTCACAATCTTGGTTTTGAATTAATTCATTTGAGCTTGAATCATCAAAACATGAAGTGTTTGATTTCTCTTCTTCACTTTTTCCTTTCATTTTGTTCTTGACATCATTAGCTTTTCAATCTTCTGTTCAGATTCATTCTGTTCAATGACACTTTCACTTTTTGTTTATCTTTTACAAAGAACTTTTTCTTCATTTTCCGTGATTCAAGATTTTACTTTAATAGGATGACCATTCTTTATCTTTTCTGAATCTTTCTCCTCAAATATTTTAATGTTTATCTTTTTGATTTCACTCTCGACATTTGATTGACCATTCTTCTTCTTTTCTTGAAATTCTTTAAGCTTAGCTTTATTCTCTGGTGAATGATCATGAGTATTAAATTTTCAGGTAAGGTATTTGTAATTGATTCAGGCATAGGTTCATGGGTGAATCCTAATCCTGTTTTATCTTTATCTTTCCTTCCATTCACCAGTTGCTCATCAATTGTCTATGAGATTTTAACTTTGGCTAAATCAATTTGAGTTGCTGCATATGTCAATTTCTCTTGTTCAAGAGTTTTTGTCATCTGTTCAAGTTGTTTCTTTACAAGTTCAAGTTCTTTTAAAGTTTTATTCCAAGAAGCTTGAAGAGATATGATTTTATCATTAGAAATTTTATGATCGGTTTTCAGCTTATCGTGCTTTGACTCTTCTTGTTAAGTTTATCACATATTTTAAACGAGTATGTTATATAGTGTTCTACTTGTTCAAAACATGCTTTTGTGCACATTTTCTCCCTTACTTCCACCAGAATTTCTGGATAAGAATTTGAAGACTCAGTGTCAGATGATGAGTTCACAACCTTGGGTTGTTCAAACTGTGCCATGAGAGCAACTTCATTATTTTCCTTTGATCAGCTTTGTCACTCCAAATCATGTCTACCTCAGTGTCTGATTCACCTTCTTCCTTTGGATCCTTGTCTTTAGACCAGTCTTGATTATTCATCTCAGCAATCAGTGCTAAACAGGAAGTAAGATCAGCTTGTAAACTGTTCTACAATATGCACTCTAGTCAGTAACCATCCTTTATGCTTACAACTAATGTTTTTTTGGTTCTTTAATGGTCTTCTCTTCTTTGAGTTCTGGCATTGGCAGGCTTTGATAAGGTTTTTTGAAATGTCTAATGTGCCTGTTGATGATATTTCTGATTGTTAGTACTACTTTGTCCATTTCCTCCTTGAGTTCTTGGAGCTTTGCACTCTCTAGAAAGTGACCATAGCTGTTACAATTAAAACACCTTGACTTTGATTTATCAAACCCAACTATTTTGTTTGCACTAGGTTTGTAGTTTCAGTTGGCATATGAGTTTTTTTGAGTCCTATAAGCTATCATGACCATCTGCCAGTCAAGATCCATCTCTTCTATATCGTCAGAATCTATCTCAAACAAATCCTGCAAAATTAAATCCACTTGAGTTAGATGACTGCCTTGGTATGCTTGAAAACTTGCCATAATGCTGTAAGGCAGATTTGGACTCTTCATCCTATAAAAGGATGTTTATAACATCTTTAACTTTTCTAGGATTAGCAGAGTTAGAAGATGGAGTCTCATTTTGAGATTTAGGCATTTGAGTTTTTAGAGGAGATTGTGGTTGTGGTTGAGTTGAGTAGACAGGTGTACTGGTGAAGAATCCTGCTCCCACAAACAAATCACCCTCATCTTTAGGAGTTGATTCATCCTTAGCAAGAAAGCATTCTCTACAGTATTTGTTGGAGAAGCAACATACTTGTATTGAGAAGTTGATACATTTCTGTCATTATTTCTTGAGCTCTCATCAATTTCCACTGACTCAATCTTAGCAATAAGGAGATCAAGATCCATTGGAAACTTTTCAATATGCTTCAACAAAGTTACAGTCTATTTCCAACATGATGGAAGTGCATTCAGAAGTCTATTTTTAGGTCTTTAAGATCATTCTTAATCCCTAGAGTTGACATTTCTGTTGTAAGTTGCACATATCTATCATCATCTGATTTATGGTCTCTCCTGAGATATGCTCAAACAGTTCAAGTTCCTTTTTAATTTCTATTTTTTAAGATCTTGAATTTCTTTTCCTCCTTCACAGATAACTATAAAAGCTTTGTACATTGGGTACCCAGTTTGGTAGTTCTCAAGCCTCGATAGTACTTCCAAGGCAACCCTTTACACATGAGTGAATAAGCTTTAATATCATTTTTCACCTTCTTCAGATCATCCCCATGTAAATCATCTTCTGGATAAGGTTCTTGTGAATCTTTTGTATACACAAACCTCTATCTAGACCATCAGAGGTAACAGAATATAAGGCCCTTTCTCAATTAATTTCCATAGATCAGTATCTATAGAATTCAGATGGTGTTTCAGCCTGAGTGACCAGTTCTTGAAGTCTGCTCCGTTCTTCAATTTTGGTACACGATTTTCAGAATCTTCAGACTTAACCTTGTTTAAGTTTTGAATTTAAGAAAATATGTTATTTCTGTTGTTTTTAGATTTAAAATGAAATAAAGAAAAGAAAATATTTTTTTTCGATTTTAGATTTTGAAAAATTTACTAAGTGTTGAAAGAAAAGTCTAATTCTGATGCGCCTGAATAGTAAGAAGCGCCCACTTTGACTTTAAAATGCCTAAGTGAATGCCTTAGTTTATTTCTGAAATTTCCAAGCTAGAAATGCCTGAACAGTTCTAAAACTCCCAACAGTGGTCAAGCGTCTTAACAATTTCAAAACGTCCAAACAGTTCCAAAACTCGTGGGACTTGGTTCTGAAAAACATCCAATAGTGCTAAAACATGTTCAAATAGTGTTAAAACGCCCAATCTGAAATGCCTACACAGTGTTAAAGCGTCTGGACAGTGTTCATGTGCCTAAACACTTAGTAATTTTCAGATGATTTCAACACATCAAATGCCTAATTCATCCTCTTCGTAACATCCTGATCTTAACAAATTTTTTAAAACTTGATTAACTAATCTCAAACTCTTCATCAAGTGTATAAAGTAGCGAATATCAATCCTTTAATATCATTTTGCTTCAATTAACAACAAAAGTTCATGATTTTGCTGAAATTTGTGTTCGAACAACGAAGAACAGTTCGCACTCAAATCTGATGAGAATTCAGATCTGAAAGTGTCAAATCACTCATTGTGATTCAATTCATGTTTCAAATGATGAAACACAACTGAAATCATCAATTAATTGAACAATTGCTATCAAAACACAGATTCAAGTGATTCACAGGTGCTCAAAAGTCGTTTCAAGCTCCAAATCACTGAACGGAAGGCTCTAATCCATTGATAGGTTCAAATGGATTGATTCTGTGTTATGATTAAGCAATTAACAATTATATGAACAAAGTAATCAACAATTGTAAAAATTCAAAGTAGTTTCTATTGATAGTTGCAAGGATTACAATGAACAATTGAGAGAAAAGTTCAAACGTCTATCTTTACACAATACACATAATCCTATTTATACTAAACAAAGAAACTAAAGGAACATATATTACACATAAGTCCCTAAACTATTGCAAAAGTAAAATACAAAGAGAAGTAAAGACAACATGTTAAATATTTAAGAAGTACTAACACCAGTCTTATTATAATAATGCTTGATGATATTAATGATCAATCCCTAAGAAATATGTTCCTATACTTGAAAATTTATCAAAAACATTTAAGTTATTAGAATAGTTATTTTATCAAATTGATTTTTTGTTAAAAGTGTGTTATGTTTTACTGTGTTTAGTTTTAGTTTTTAGTTTTACAAAATGTTCAAAACTTAAGGGTGTTTGAATAATTGTAAACACTTAGTTAAACATAATCATTTTCATAACAAATCAAAAGGCTTAATAAGATGATTAAATTTGAAAATTTGAAAAATTAAAAGATTAAAAATTCAAAGAAAATTGAACTTTTCGAAAAGTTTAAGGCGTGCGAAGGGTTCAAAATGCGAGAACTTTGACTTGTCATGTGAGAAGTATATGTTAGGTCTAGATATCATACGTCTAGATTCATTGTATAGGATTAGAACCATAATCATCTATGTAATAAACTCTTGTACATATTTATCTTTTTGTATGCAATATAGTATAGGTTTACCAAAATTATTATGTGTGTCAATTTATATTATGATTGCAAGGAAACATCATACTTGGTCAATGTTGGAAATTGACCAAGTGTAAAACTATCTATGGACGAACAGAATGTACTTCTTAGATATTCTGACTCGAACACAAGGAATTATGCATCCGAGGATGTCCTGTGGAAAACAACTTGCTGCGGATGAAGTTTCAAGTAAGACCAACTCCTACATAAAGCCACTCCTACGAAAGACCAACTCCCACGGAAGGCTAAAGTCCTATAGAAAGCTAAAGTCCTATGGAAGAACAAAACACTTGCATGTACTTCAGCCAAGGAAGTCGCATCAAGCAACAAGTCAATCTCATTGAAGTGATTTCATAAAATCAACATCTACGGACGACTTTACTTTAGTCAGAAATCATCACATTAACAAATATTCTCTAAGTACTTTTGTTACCACGATAAGAAAGTTGCGGTTACCCTAAAACGTAAATCCCACATCCTATTAATATAAGGCATGGGTGCACACTTTTAGGGTACTAACAAGAACAAACATAACCCTAGCAACCATACGAGCAATCAATAATTCATCAATACATCATTAGAACCCTAGCAATAGCAATAAATAAATAATTCATTGTACAAATTGTAATCATTATTCAGTATTAATGGAAAACATTTGAATCAAGTTTGTTCGTTCATCTATTACTTTCATCTACTTTTCATTTATCTGATTTGTTCTTCATTATTCATATTACGATTACAATTTCATCATCAATTAATAAAACAATGTGTAGTGATAATTCTACGATCACTATCATGCAATCTACCTGATAATTCCTTATTCGATTGTAACACCCGGTTATTTTTAGAAGACTCAACCAAAAGAATAAAGTGAAAGAAAAAGAAAGAAGAAGAAAAAAGAAATAAAGCCCAAAGTCGAGGGACCAACTTGCCAAAATGGGAGAAGTTTGGAAAAGTGGGGGAATAAAGGGGGGAGGGCAGCCCACACCCTCCCCACACTCACACAATTCAGCTAAGAGAGAAGAGAGGGAGAAAAAGGGGTTATAAGCTTCGTTTTCTTGGTTTCGAGTGCAAAAGTTGAGGTGTAGTGGGTTAGATTGAAGCTCTACTCGACGGTGTTGTTTGTGTGAGTTCTAGGACCCCTCTTTTACTTGTTTTCAACTGATCTGGGGCTGGAACACATTGTGAAACCCGTTTTTGAAGTGTGTGTGTGTGTGTTGGCCCGCATGTATGTGTTTGTGTGTGATACGATTGGGTTTTGATTTCGAGCTTGTGTGTGCTTGTATGGTGTGGTGGTATGTGTTTCTAAGGTTTAGGATGGTTGATTTGAGCTTAGAACAGGTTTGGAGGGCTTGGAGGCCAAAATATAGCAGATTGGGTTCGGGGAAGAACTGCATTCTGCATCAGTTAGGGCTAAGCGACCGAATGGCATGCGACTGGAGGTCATGCGACCAAAAGGAATGCGACCGAGGCCCATATGCATACGAGTCATGCGACTGAGGTCCATAGCATGTGAGTCGTGCGACTGAGGTCCATACGCATGTGAGTCATGCGACTGAAGGTCATTCGTATGGGAGTCATCCGACAGAGGTTCATCCGCATTACTGTCCATTAGCATAGGGACCAATCGCCTGATGTTCATTCGCCTAAGTGTTCAGTCGCCTGGGAGGCCATGCGACTGAAGGGTGTCCATACGCCCAAATAGGGTTCGGGTGCCCAAGAGAACATAGTTTAACCTTCTGACTTTCGAGGAGATGTGTAGAGGTAAGCTTTGACTTTGGAGGTTCCCGGGGTTCACGTAAGTTGGCTTTCGAGGTCAGGGATGATATGTTAGGCATGTATGATGATGTATGATTGATGCTTGTGCATGTCGATGGGTATGATGTATGATAGGTATGTATGATGGTGCCTTGTATGGTGATGTCTTGGTATGTTTATGTTTATGTTCCTGTTTACGTATGATTATTTTCCCGTGGCTTACGTTGAATGTTTATGAATGAATGAAAAGTATTATGTAACGTAAAGTGGAAGATAATGAAAGAGGAACGTAATGAAAGAATGCATGCATTAATGAATGAACAATGAAAGTAAGAAAGGCTTGCAAGCAAAAGTATGGAGGTTCACACCCAATGAAGGGTGTTAGCTCAACTGTGTGCGGGTTAGCTACCCCAGAATGAAGTACACTAGGGTCCAATCCTTGTGATTGACAATATGTATGGGATCCTTGCCGCTGCCCTAGGTACTGGAGTCAGCTTCGTGCATAATGTTTGAGGTCTATAAAAGACCTTAGGCCTAGTAAGCAGCTTCATGTACAATGTTCGGGGTATAGCACATGACATTGATTCGGAATGAAAGAGAAAAGATAAGTGGTGAATGTACTTGCCCTAGAACTCACTCAGCAACGCTGATTTTTTATGTTTTCCAGTTGGCAGATAATGTTGCTGAGGATGGCACGGGGTGGCTACTCAGCTCTTTTTGGATGGCATTCTTTTGTATAATGTTTTTGCATTGTAATGCGAACAAACGATCTTTTGTAATGAATGTTGTATTAACTTGCAAAAGCATTTAAATTGAATGAAAAGTTATTCCGCTACGAATCTTTTTAAATGTTAATGTATAAATATATGTTTTATGTACGATGAATGACCAACAGTGAGGTGCCCGGGAACGGGCCTTACATTTTTCGTCAGGAAGAAGCTACGGTTCAAAAACCCTTTTTAGATGTTTATATAGTCTCAAAATCCAGAGCTAAAATAGTCACCAGCGTATCATACGCCCAATCAACATATGATACGCTGCCTCATACGAGAATCTTCTTTATTTTTTTCAAATACGCCCATAGATCGATAATAGATACGAGGGCGACATTTGATAAGCCCACCCCGGCATATCATACGACAGTTGGCTTATTTTTATTCTCCTTCTGCATATTATTTGCCACTTACAACTTTACTCCTTGTATTTTTCATATTTTGCTTCTTTTGCATCAATTTAATCTCCTTTAAGCCCAAAACACCTATCAAACAAAATGAAACAAAACATAAATAAATTCATCTTGTTCCATGATAATATCCAAAATTATTTTATGAAATTTACCTGGATTACCACCCCACAATCCACATCAAGTTAAATTTAAATTTGAGTTAGCATGTGCCATTACACTAATAGCAAAGTCTTTATATCATCTGGTGAACTAATGAGTCAACTTTCGTAGTTATTAGATAAAGGATTTGTTCGACTGAGCATATGCCCAAAAGGAGCACCAGTGCTATTGTTAAGAAGCATGGGACTTATCAAATGTGTGTCAATCATAAGAAAAAGAACAAGGTAACAACATAGAATTGTTACCCACTCTCTAGAATAGATGATTATTTGACCAGTTGCAAGGATTTATATATTTTTTAAAAATAGACTTGGATCTAGATATGATCACTAAGGGTGCATGAAGAAGATGTTCCTAAAACCGCCTTTCAAACATGGTACAGTCATTATGAGTTCCTTGACATGTTATAGGGGTTAACTAATGCACCAGAAGTTTTCATGGATCTAAAGAACCTGATATGAAACCTTACTTGGATAATTTATAATCATGTTCATAGATGATGTACCGATTCACTCTAAGATTAAGGAAGAACACGAGTGACATGTGAGATTGACTTTAGAATTGTTTAGTACTGATAAATTTTATACCAAATTCTCTGAATGTGAATTATGGAATAAAGAATTACAATTCTTAAGTTATGTAGTCCATCAACAAGGAATTCAAGTTGATCCTTCAAGGATTGAGGCACTCAAAAAGTGGGAGGTTCCCAAAGCCTAAAAGAAATATGTCAATTTCTAGGATTAGAAGGCCACTATAGAAGATTTATAGACAATTTCTCGTGTATACGTCAACCTTCTTAACTATACTAACTCAAAAAGACTCGAAGTTTGAATGAGGTGAAAGATAACAACAAGCGTTCGAACTATCTAAGCAAAAGTTATATAGTGCACCTATATTGTCTTTACCTAATGGAACTAAAGATTTTGTTATTTGTTGAGATGTGTCTCATCAAGTTCTGGATGTGTTAAAGTTACCAAGTACATCCAGTGGTCATGATATGATTTGGGTTATAATTGATAGATTACCCAAATCAGCATATATCGTACCAATCAAAGAAGATTATATGATGGAGAAGTTACAAGGATTGTATGTGAAAGAGATATCAGCCTAGCATGGAATCCTTTCTCTATTATAGTGATATAGACAGTAGGTTTACATCAAGGTTTCGGAAAATGTTGTAGAGATGAACTAAAAACGCGATTGAATTTTAGCACCACATATCATCCATAGAGCGATAGGCGAGCGAAAGAATAGTACAAACCTTGGAAGATATGTTGAGGGCATGTAGTGTTTATTTGGTGGTAACTATGATGCATATCAACCTTTGATAGAAATCTCCTATAATGACTGTTTTAATGAGAGCATCAAGGAAGCGCCATTTGAATATTTGTATGAAACAAAATTAAAGTCACTATTATACTGGAGTTAGATTGGTGACAACAAGTTCACTCGACCTTTTATCTAGGAAACAACAAGATAAATATTAAAATTAGAGAATGGTTGAAAGAAACTACGGGTAGACAAAAAGCTATCTTGATTAAAGATGGAAGCATTTAGAATTTCAAGTTGGAGACAAGGTTTGTAACACCCGGATATTTTTCTTTGAAGCCGACGAAAGAAGAGAAGAAAAAAGAAATAAAGTCCAAAGTCGGGGGACCAAACTTGCCAAAACAGGGGAAAAGTGGTAAAAGTGGGGGATTAAGAAGGGGAGGGCAGCCACATCCTCCCCACTCTTGTGCAAACTCAACCAAAAGAAGAGAAAGAAGAGAGAAAGGGAAAAAAAAGAGTCTAGACGAAGCCCTTCTTCTTCTTGTAGTTTGTGTGAGTTCTAGGACCCCTATTTTACTCGTTTTCAACTGATTTGGGCCAAAAAAACATAGTAAACCCATTTTTGAATGTGTGTGTGCTTGACCCATTTGGGTGTGATTGTGTTTGATGCATTGGAGTATGTTCTTGGGCTTGTGTGTGCTTGAATGGTGTTATAATATGCATTCCTAAGGTTTAGGATGGATGATTTGGGCTTAGAAAAGGTTTGGATGAGCTTGGAGGTCGAAAATGGCAGATTGGGTTCGGGAGAACTGCATCCTGCATCAGCAAGGGCTGGGCGACTGACTGGAGGCCATACGGCCGACTGGAGGGCAATTGGGGTTCAGTCGCACGATTGAGGTTCAATCGCATGACTGGGGGTCCAGTCGCATGGAGAGTCATGTGGCTAACAGTCCAGTCGCATAGTTGCTCATCCGCATGAGGTCCATTCACATGAGGTCCATTCGTATAGTGTTCATTCGCATGATTGAGAGTCCATCCACACGATTGGGTGTTCATTCGTACAGGTGTTCATCCGTATTGTTCCATTCGCATGATGTTCAGTCCCATGGAGGTTATGCGACTGAAGGGTGCCCATACGCCCAAATAGGGCTGTTGCAACCGAAGAAGAACATAGTTATAGTACTGACTTTCGGGGGAAATGCAGATGTCAATTTTGATATGGAAGTTCCCGTAGGTACATATAAGATGACTGTTGGGATCTTAGAAGTTACGTAGGGCATGATGATGATGATGTTGCATGTTTATGCATGATGTATGTTATGTATGAATGATGATGCCCTGTATAGTAATGCTATAGTGTATGTTGATGTTCCTTATTATAGTGTATGTGTATCTTTCCTGTGACTTTACTTGTTATGTTAATGAACGAAATGAAAGTATTACATAACGTAAAGTGAAAGATAATGAAAGAGGAACATGATGAATAAATGTATGCATTAATAATGAATGAGAGTAATAAAGGCTTGCAAGCAAATACAGGAAGTGAGCGAACTTGTTGTTGAAACCGACTCGAAATGGAATCCCTGTCTTGCGACCTCAGTAATCGTGGTTGTGTGCTATGAAGAGGGTAAAATCCTGACACTGGGATCAACCATTGTATAGAACCATCGCTGCATATGCTAGGTGTTGTGGCCAGGAGGGTGCGGTGCGCCGATATAGAAGGTCTATAATAGGCCTAGGTCCAGTACCACCATACAGAAGGATATTGCATGTGGCAATGGTACACTTAAACTCTACCTTAGGTGTTGTGGCCAGGAGGGTGCAGTGCGCCGATATAGAAGGTCTATGATAGGCCTAGGTCCAGCACCACGAAACAGAAAGGTATTGTATATAGTGATTGTACCCCTAAACTTTACCTTAGGTACTATGACCAGGAGGGTGCGGTGCGCCGATATAGAAGGTCTATGATAGGCCTAGGTTCAGTACCACGATACAGAAAGGTAAGATTTATGAGTGATGGAAATAAAAGAGATAAAGATGAAAGAGTAAGAAAGTTAAAGACGTACAGTGAATGAACGAAAGTTAAAGAATGAACGAATGAAAGAAATGAACGGAAGAAATGTAATGATAAAGTATGAAACGGGATCCTTGTCACTCGACCTCCGTAATTATGGCTGCGTGCCGTGAAGAGGGTAAAGTGTGACAAGACCTATATAGAAACAAAGATAACGAATGATGAAGATAATAATGATATCATCTATGTGTACGTATGATGTGTGATAGCATAAAAGTAAAGAAACGGTTTTAATGAAAGTAAAGTTTGTTTTATTATAAAACTAGAACTCACTCAGCAACGCTGACCTTTTATGTGTTTCTAGTTGGCAGCTAAGGTTGCTGAGGATGGCACGAGGCGGCTACTCAGCTCTTTTGGGATGGCATTCTTTTGTTTAAACTTTTGTATTGTAATGCAAACAAATGATGTTTTGTAATGGATGTTGTATTACTTTGCAAAGTTATTTCATAGCTTCCGCTGCATGATTTTGGTAAAGATTATATAATGACGTGTTTTAAATGTGATGATGACCAGCTATGAGGTGCCTGGGAACGGGGCCTTACAAGTTGGTATCAGAGCCAAAGTTTAAGTGAAATAGGTAAATTTTCAAAATAAACCTTAACTTAAACTGAAAATGGGACGGAAAGGGATGGAATGCCAATCTGAGTAGCTGCGTGCCATCAGGTATTTTCTTAATGTTAACCGGAATCATATGCGCATGTTATGTGGTTTATGTGTTGCTGGTAGATTTAGATACTGATGTAGTCAGGACAGGTGATGCTCGGGGTACAAAGAGTAAAGTAAGTGGCTAATCACAACTGGCCACTATAATTAGGGACTTACTATACTTGACCTAAACTAAGCTATTCCCTTGAATGACCGTGTTGGTGTTTGAATCTTTCAGTGTGTGATAAAGGATGGCCGGTGGTAGATCATCCAAAGCCTCGTGTGGTGGACTTGGTGCTGCATCGCGGCCCAAGAGAGGCAGACGTAGAGTTGAAAAGGCGGTTCCTGAGGGACCCGAGACCCCTCACCCGGAGGGTGGGGATGAGAGTGCGAACTTGAGGGCCTCGTGAAAGAGGCGGTGGTTGAAGAAGTGCATCAGGTCATGCAGACAATCTTACCGTCTGTGGTGACCGAAGTGATTAAGGCAGTACGAGAAGGGGAAAGACAAGAGAGGAACCGGTCCTCGAGAGGACAGGAGCAACCGGAAACTGAAACGGTTCTCTCCGATGATGAGGTCGAGGAGGAAGAGCCTGTGCAAGAGCCAGCACGAGTCTGTAACTATGGGGCTTTTCAACGATGTAAGCCACCAACTTTCGATGGTAATGGCACTGTTGCTGTTGCTCACCGTGGGTGAGGGAAATGGAAGCCACTCTGAATATCAGTGAGTGCCGTGAGGATCAGAAGGTAAAGTTTGTTGCCCATTATTTTATGGACTCGGCTTTATGCTGGTGGGATAACATAGTCCAAGCCGAGGGTAGCAGGGCTATTGGGAGGATAAGATGGTCTGAACTGAAGAAGTTGGTGATTGAGGAGTTCTGCCCTCATAGAGAAATGGATAAAGTTAAGAGAGAGTTCCTGCAGTTGGAGGCGGGAACCATGACACATCAACAGTACACCACTAAGTTCAACGAGATGGCACGTCTGGTGTCGGATCAGGTGACGCCTCTGTCATGGAAGATTAAGAGGTACATTCAGGGTTTCCCAGCGAATATTCGAAGGCATATGATCGCTGCCCGACCGAGCACGTTTAGGTCGGCGGTGGACTTGGCGGGGAGATTGTATGATGAAAGGATTGTAGTGGTAGTGGCTGAAGGTAGTAGGAAGGGTGGTGATCGAAACTGGAATGGGAAGAGGTTTGGTCGGGGTAATGCCTCGACGAGTAATAAGAAGGCACGGGTGAATGGCCGCCGTGTGGTCACATCGGGTGCGTGTGTGAAGAGGTGTGGTAAGTATGGGAGAGAGCATAGTGGGGAATGTCGGCTGGGGTCGAATGTGTGCTTCAGGTGTGGGAAGCCAGGGCATATGGCCAGGGACTGTCGTGCGGTCTGATGCTTTAACTGTGGTGTGGAGGGCTACATAACTAAGGATTGTAAGAAGCCCAGGGCTGAGGGTTCCGGGGTGAAGAAGACGGGAAGCGAAGGACCGAGGGCGAGCGCCAGGGCATTCACTATGACACAGGAGGAAGCTAGGACGGACCCTGATGTTGTGTCCGATACGTTTCTGGTGAACCAAACATTGGCTTCTGTGTTCTTTGATTCAGGTGCTAGTAGGAGTTTTATTTCTGCTACTTTTTATACTACGCTGCCTGTTAGTAGTAGACGTGTTGACTCGCCCTTTGATGTAGAAACTGCCATAGGTAAGCCTACCAGGATTTCTGAGATGACAGAGAACTGTGACTTGGAATTAGAGGGTCGTAAGTTTCCTATTAAACCGTTCGTGATGACCTTAGATGGTTTCGATTTGGTTCTTGGGATGGATTGGTTGGAGGACTTCGAGGCGAATATTGTGTCTCGCAAGAAGATAATTCGTTTGATAGAGCCTGACGGGAGTTCGGTAATTGTTTATGGGGATCGGGGCACGACGATCCCGAAAGTAATCTCAATGGCGGTGACGGGAAAGTGTATGAGGCGTGGATGCAGCGCCTACTTGTGTTATGTACAGGATGTGGAAACGCCAACACCACAACTATCTGATGTTCCGGTTGTCTGTGACTTTCCAGATGTGTTCCGGAAGACTTATCAGGAGTGCCACCTGACCGAGAGATTGCGTTTCAGATTGATCTAATACCAGGTGCCCAACCTGTTGCCAAGGCATCGTATAGGTTGGCTCCGACAGAGATGAAAGAGTTGATGGAGCAGTTGCAAGAATTGCTCGATAAGGGGTTCATTAGACCGAGTATCTCTCCTTGGGGTGCTCCGGTCTTATTTGTAAAGAAGAAGGACGGTAGTATGAGGATGTGCATAGACTACCATGAGCTGAACAAGTTGAGTGAAGAATCGGTACCATTACCGAGGATTGATGATTTGTTTGATCAGCTCCAAGGTGCTAGTTGGTTTTCAAGGATCGATCTTCAATCTGGCTACCATCAGTTGAAGGTGAAAGAACAGGATATTCCCAACACTCTTTTCGCACGCACTACGGTCACTTCGAGTTTCTTGTCATGTCTTTTGTTTGACCAATACGCCAGCTGCTTTTATGGATTTGATGAACCGAGTGTGTTGGCCGATGTTGGATAAATCAATGATTGTGTTCATTGATGATATCTGATTTACTCAAAGAGCGAGATAAAGCATGCCGGTCACATTTGAGATGTGTTGGAGATGTTGAGAAGGGAGAAGTTGTATGCCAAGTTCTCCAAGTGCGCGTTTTGTATGCGCGAGGTTCAATTCTTGGGTCATGTCGTAAATCCTGACGGGATTATGGTAGACCCGGCAAAGGTAGAGGCAGTGATGCAATGGAAGTCTCCAAAGACGCCATCCGAGATTCACAGTTTCTTGGGTTGGCGGGCTATTACAAAGATTCATTCAAGACTTCTCTAAGATCGCTTCTCCACTAACCAAGTTGACCCGGAAGGATGTGAAATTTGTATGGGGTCAAGCTCAAGAGAAGGCGTTCGAAGAATTGAAGACGAGACTGACTCAAGCTCCTGTTTTGTCATTACCCGATGGAAGTGAAGATCTGGTGGTTTATTCTGATGCTTCCTACTCGGGGTTGGGGTGTGTGTTAATGTAGAGATGAAAATTTATAGCCTACGCATCCCGACAATTGAAGGTTCATGAGCTTAACTATCCTACCCATGACTTAGAGCTAGCAGCTATGGTTTTTGCACTAAAGATTTGGAGGCACTATCTCTACGGGACGAAGTGCACCATTTTCACTGACCAGAAGAGCTTAAAGTATTTCTTCGAGCAGAAAGACTTGAACATGAGGGAGAGGCGATGGTTGGAGCTCATAAAGGATTATGATTGTGAGATTCATTATCATCGGGCAAAGCCAACGTGGTGGCGGATGCCCTTAGTCGAAAGGAGAGACCCGAGCTGATTTGGGTGAAAGCGTACCAGTTGATTATGACCTCTGATGTGATGAAGCAAGTCCAAGATTTTCAAGATGAGGCATTAAAAGAAGATCATCTTAACTCTGAAAGGATGAGAGGTCTAGTCTCGGAGTTGGGTGGTTAAACCAGATTCGGGCGGATGTGGATTCCTCGTTTTGGGGACCTACGGGTGAAGATTATGGATGAAGCTCACAAGACTCGATACTCTATTCATCCCGATGCTAAAAAGATGTATCAAGATATGAAGAAAGATTATTGGTGGCCGGGTATGAAGCGTGATGTGGTGGAGTATGTGAGTAAATGTCTTTCTTGTTTACAAGTGAAGGCCGAGCATCAAAAGCCGTATGGGAAGATCCAACCTTTGGATATACCAGAATGGAAGTGGCAGCACATCACCATGGATTTCATTACGAAGCTGCCGCGTACTCCGAAAGGGTATGATGCTATATGGGTGATTGTTGATCGTCTAACAAAGAGTGCTTACTTCCTACCGATTCGCGAGACATATTCATCTGAGAGGTTGGCTGATCTGTTCATCAAGGAAATTGTAACTCGTCATGGTGTGTCGGTGTCTATTGTGTCTGATCATGACACCGGTTTACATCTAAATTCTGGAAGAAATTCCACGCCGCCATGGGGACGAGGTTACATATTAGCACAGCTTATCATCCCCAGACTGATGGACAGTCAGAAAGGACCATTCAGACATTGGAGGACATGCTTCGGGCATGTGTGATTGATTTTGGGGAAGTTGGGATGACCACTTACCGTTAGCTGAATTCTCATACAACAACAGTTATCATGCCAGTATTGGCATGCCATCTTATGAGATGCTATACGGTAGGAGATGCAGGACACCCGTTTGTTGGGATGATATTGGTCATAAAAAGTTAGGGAGCGTCAAGGTGATCGAGGCTACGACTAAAAAGCTTGAAAGGATCAAGGCCTTCATTAAGGCAGCCAAAGATAGACAGAAGTCGTGTGCTGATAAACGACGCACACCGATTGAGTTCCAGGTAGGTGACCGGGTTATGTTGAAGGTTTCACCTTGAAAGGGTATCATTCCTTTTCGAAAGCGGGGCAAGTTGAGCCCGAGGTATATAGGCCCTTTCCGAATCATTGCTCGAGTAGGAGAGGTGGCCTATAGGTTGGAGTTACCAGATGAGTTAAATGGAATACACCCGCCATTCCACGTATCTCATCTAAGGAAGTGTTTGGCAGATGAGGATATGATTGTTCCACTGGAGGATATCGAAGTGGATGAACGGCTCAATTATGTGGAGCAACCAGTGGCAATCATTGATTGAAAAGAGAACAGGCTGAGAAATAAAGTGGTTCCTCTTGTGCGTGTACAGTGGAAGCACAGGAAGGGATCCAAGTCAACGTGGGAGACTGAAGAGGAAATGAGACAGCATTACCCATGCTTGTTCGAGGAATAACAGGTTTCGGGGACGAAACCTATATAAGGGGGTGGACTTGTAACACCCGGATATTTTCTTTGAAACCGACGAAAGAAAGAGAAAAAAAACAGAAATAAAGTCCAAAGTCGGGGGGACCAAACTTGCCATAACGGGGGAAAAGTGGTAAAAGTGGGGGATTAAGAGGGGAGGGCAGCCACATCCTCCCCACTCTTATGCAAACTCAGCCAAAAGAAGAGAAAGAAGAGAGAAAGGGAGAAAAAGAGAGAAAAGGCTTGATTCGAGTGGATTCGAGCGTGCCAAATCGTCGTGTGGCGAGTCTAGATGAAGTCCTTCTTCTTCTTGTAGTTTGTGTGAGTTCTAGGACCCTATTTACTCGTTTTCAACTGATTTGGCGCTGGAACAAATAGTAAACCCGTTTTTGAATGTGTGTGTGCTTGACCCATTTGGGTGTGATTGTGTTTGATGCGTTTGGAGTATGTTCTTGGGCTTGTGTGTGCTTGAATGGTGTTGTAGTATGCATTCCTAAGGTTTAGGATGGATGATTTGGGCTTAGAATAGGTTTGGATGAGCTTGGAGGTCGAAAATGGTAGATTGGGTTCGGGAGAACTGCATCCTGCATCAGCTAGGACTGGGCGACCGACTGGAGGCCATACGGCCGTCTGGAGGGCGATTGGGGTTCAGTCGCACGATTGAGGTCAGTCGCACGATTGAGGTTCAGTCGCACGACTGGGGGTCCAGTCGCATGGAGAGTCATGGGACTGAGAGTCCAGTCGCATAGTTGCTCATCCGCATGAGGTCCATTCGCATGAGGTCCATTCGCATGAGGTCCATTCGCATGAGGTCCATTCACATCGTGTTCATTCGCACGATTGAGAGTCCATCCACACGATTGGGTGTTCATTCGTATAGGTGTTCATTCGTATTGGTCCATTCGCATGATGTTTAGTCGCATGGAGGTTATGCGACTGAAGGGTGCCCATACGCCCAAATAGGGTTGTTGCACCCGAGGAATAACATAGTTATAGTACTGACTTTCAGGGGAAAGTGCATATGTAAGTTTTGATATGTAAGTTCCCGTAGGTACATATAAGATTACCGTTGGGATCTTAGAAGTTACGTGGGGCATGATGATGATGATGTTGCATGGTTATGCATGATGTATGTTATGTATGTATGATGATGCCCTGTATAGTAATGCTATAGTATATGTTGATGTTCCTTATTATAGTGTATGTTTATCTATTCTGTGACTTTACGTGTTATGTTAATGAACAAAATGAAAATATTACGTAGTGTAAAGTGAAAGATAATGAAAGAGGAACATGATGAATAAATGCATGCATTAATAATGAATGAGAGTAATAAAGGCTTGAAAGCATATACAGGAGGTGAGCGACCTTGTTGTTGCAACAGACTCGAAATGGAATCCCTGTCTTGCGACCTCAGTAATCGTGGATGTGTGCTACGAAGAGGGTAAAATCCTGACACTGGGATCAACCATTGTATAGAACCATCGCTGCATATCGTAGGTGCTGTGGCCAGGAGGGTGCGGTGCGCCGATATAGAAGGTCTATAATAAGCCTAGGTCTAGTACCACGATACAGAATGATATTGCATGTGGCAATGGTACACTTAAACTCTACCTTAGGTGTTGTGGCCAGGAGGGTACGGTGCGCCGATATAGAAGGTCTATGATAGGCCTAGGTCCAGCATCACGAAACAGAAAGGTATTGTATATAGTGATTGTACCCCTAAACTTTACCTTAGGTACTGTGACCAGGACGGTGCGGTGCGCCGTTATAGAAGGTCTATGATAGGCCTAGGTCCAATATCACGATATAGAAAGGTAAGGTTTATGGGTGATGGAAAGAAAAGAGATAAAGATGAAAGGGTAAGAAAGTTAAAGACGTACAGTGAATGAACAAAAGTTAAAGAATGAACGAATGAAAGAAATGAACGGAAGAAATGTAATGATAAAGTATGAAACGGTATCCTTGTCACTCGACCTCTGTAATCATGGTTGCATGCCGTGAAGAGGGTAAAGTGTGACAAGACCTATATAGAAACAAAGATAACGAAAGATGAATATAATAATGATATCATCTATGTGTACGTATGATGTGTGATAGAATAAAAGTAAAGAAACGATTTTAATGAAAGTAAAGTATGTTTTATTATAAAACTAGAACTCACTCACCAACGCTGACTTTTTATGTGTTTCCAGTTGGCAGGTAAGGTTGCTGAGGATGTCACGAGGCGGCTACTCAGCTCTTTTGGGATGGCATTTTTTGTTTAAGCTTTTGTATTGTAATGCAAACAAACGATGTTTTGTAATGGATGTTGTATTACTTTGCAAAGCATTTATAGTAAAAATGAAAAGCTATTTCATAGCTTCCGCTGCATGATTTTGGTAAAGATTATATAATGACGTGTTTTAAATGCGATGATGACCAGCTGTGAGGTGCCCGGGAACGGGGCCTTACAAGTTTTTTATTAAAAGTATCTCCATGGAAGGGTATTATCATATTTGGGAAGAGGAATAACCTAAGTCCTAGATATGTTGGTCCTTTGCGGTAATAGAAAGAATTGATCCTCAAACTAATAAGTTAAATATACCATGAGAGATATGTGGTATACATGATACATTTCATGGATCAAATCTTAAGAAATATGTGATGAATGAAACCCTAGTTGCACTGCTTGAAGATATTAATGTAGATAAGAGACTACACCTTGTGGAAAAGCAAATAGAACAAATGGATGGGAAATTTAAGAAGTAAAAAGACGTAGAATCATTATAGTAAAGATTCAATGGAATTCTAGAAGAGGACCTAAATTTACATGGGAAAAAGATGAGGAAATGAAGCACATGTGTCCTCATTTTTATGAAGTTAAACCGAACCAAAAGGATGGACAATCAGCAGACAATCGACCCTATAGATGAAAACATAACGTGTACCAAAGCAAAATTTTAGAACAAAATTTCTTAAACAAGGGGAGATTGTGTCAACCTTGAGAAAATCATGTTAGATTTCATAGAAATACTTAACTTCCTAGGAATAACCTAAAACGCTTGTATGCATGATTAATTCAGGGTTTCAAAATCTATGATTTTATGTGAAATATGAATGTATATAGATGTAATATTAGTTTATATGTCTAATTTATGTGAAATAGTATGTACCTATGTGAAATTTTATGTGTCTCTTTATGAAAATATGTGTTATTTTATATGAAATTTTAGAAGAATAATTATCATTTTATGTTAGCATTATTACGTATAATCATATATGTTCAGACTTAGGTTGTAATTTATAGGTGTCCCTAAGTTTATGACAAAATTTAATAATGAATAAAACAATGTAAAACTTAACCCAAGGAACATGCATGCACACATGTATCACTGCTAAAAATTTCTTGAACCAACTTCACCCTTGAAATGTAACTAAGATAAGTATATAAAATCAAAACCCACACGTTTGAAACTAGATTACAACCAATCATCTAACCGCAACCTTAAGAACCTAATTAGTGACACTTAGCTAAACTAAACCTAGTCAGTTATACCCTAAACACCACAATTAACCTTAAACCCCTAGTGATTAACACCTAAACCCACCTAATGAGTCACCCCTCTTGGTTTCCTTAGCCCTCAACAAATAATCACCTAATGGAACCTAAGCCCCATCTAAGTGTGACCAGACATCCCTATAAGTGATTACTATTCTAACCTAGACATAGCCTAATGATTACTGCCATAACATCCGCCCCATACCCTCTTGGCAACACATACGGGCACAAACACATACACAGACACACCTAATCACACAACACAAATTCTCAATCTCTCTCTCGGCTCTCACGTAAACAACCATGAACCACCACAAATCACCATCGACCACCATCTTTATCATCATCTACACCCACCCTCTAGCACTATAACACCACAAGGAACCCTTTGTAGTCACCTAAACTCTATTTCTACCCCAAGATTCTCAAGTTCTCGGCTACGCGTGGAGGTTTTTGTAATCTAAGATCACCCTCATTATCTAAGCAAGATAATAACCTTAAACATCTTTACTTTAAGTTTCTAGTATTCATCATTGACTCTAAGATCAACCTCATAATCTAAGCAAGATAATAAGCTTAAACATCTTTACTTTAAGTTTCTAGTATTCATCATAATCATCTATGTCTATGATCATGGTAAACCCGATCACTAAGTTCCCTATTTTCGGATATTGGGAAGTTAAGTATGATCAAACTGATCCTTAACTGACCACATGAAATCGATGACCCTAAAGGTTTGACTAAACACAAAACCAATTGAAAGCTTAAAATTACATGTGTGAGTGGGATCAAAACTGAGTTTTCTAATATACTCATGAGTTTATTAACACCATAAACGAATTTAAAAAGTTAAAAGCATTCCCTAAAGGTGGTCTCATATATAACATCTTAATTAGAATTTTAGAAATTTTGATAAAATATATTACTTTAGAATCAATTTTAATGTTAGAGAAAAATAGGAAAAGCATACTATTTAAGATGGAATATTATGAATACGTAACAATAATAAAATATTATTATTTATTTACTTAGTTTAAAATTAAGGAATGAAAGTCTGGAATTTTCATAAAAATAAATTAAGTATTGTGAAGTCGCTGGATCGGTAAACATCCGAGCACGTTCTTGACGGAAGGATAAATAACAGCATAAACCAAAAGTCAATCAATAACACGAACAATAATCGAATGATTTTATTGATAAAACATAATGATTTTAAGCTCGTTACAACTTAAGAATCAAGACTCTTTGCAAGGGGAGATCGAGCATGATCTCCCCTCTCATCCGGCAGCACCTAGGCCCCGGGCAGACTCTCCAAAAAAAACTTAGGTTTCTACACATTGAAACTGGTATATATAGGCTTCGGCCCATATTAGATGCGACTGGGCCCATTCGTGCGATGGGACCATGCATATGGTTCAATCGTACGACTGGACCATGCGTATGGTTCAATCGTACGACTGGACCATTCTTATGGTTCAGTCTTACGAATGCCCCAATCGCATCTCTCAGTCACACGGCTGGTCCATTAGCATGGCTCAGTCGTACGACTGAGTCTCATTCGCATATGCTCCTGCGAATGACCCAGTTTCATGTGTTTACAAGGTGTATAACATTAAGCCTAGACTATTCGTCAAGCGACGGACACACTATATTGACAATATATGCTCCAACAAATATTTCAGAATATAGGTAATAATTAATTTTAAAATATTACTTATTTAGTTAATATCATCATTTCTTTAAATTTTATGAGAATATCAAAGAATATGAAATAATTCAAATAGTTAAATAATTAAATAAAATAAATTTTTAGATAAAATTTTATATAATTTTAAATTTAAGTAGTTATATTAATTAAGAATAACCAATTTAAAATAATTAAATATTATTTCAATGAAGTGTTTATAGAAATATTTTGATTGGTTTTTGTGAGTACTGAGATTCATAAGCTTTGGACTAGAGGTGAGTATCGTAACCTTTTTTTCTTTCAACTTTTGTTTTAGGGAAAAAGAATATTTTGTATACTATTTTATGCATAATTAAGTAGGGTTTTAGTAATGAGATTTCTTGTTAGTTTTCTGTACGCCCATTTATAAGAATTTCCAACCATTAGTTTTATTTGAAATTGTGAAATAGTATAGAGAGCGCTACTTAGAGTTTTACTCTGCACCAGTTGGAGGCCCAACTGAGACTATAGATATTAGGTCGTGTGTATATTATCTAGTTTTGTATATTTATGTTATTTGATAGAGCATCAACTTGCGAATGCATATTGTGATGAGATCAAATTTGGTTGTGAGTTTATGTAATGTATCATCATATATGTAAATTGTCTGATAAATTTTTATTTGTGAAACTGTACATGCTAACAAACTTAATGTTGACATACTTTAGTATGTTTTTCAAGTAATCAAGATTATGTCTAGTTTTACTTAATCATATAGACTGTATGGTGTTTCTTTGGTTATAAAGCCTGGTTTTGTATGTATATGTTATTTGATGTTGAAGACAACAGCATCTCAATGTCTATCTATGTGCATCTCAAGTAATCAAGATTATGTCTAGTTTTACTTATTATGAAACCACGTAAAGTTCCTTTAAGAGAAAACTTTGTAAACTTTCAAAGATGGATGAAGTAGCTATATCAATATTAAATAATTACTGTTTTTATGTTTCATGCTAAATATTTTTGTAACTATGCGTTTTGAAACATAGTCACATTTTAAACTCCTAACTTTTCCGTTGATATGTGACATTTACTTCATATAAAAAACAGTAAGTTCTAATTATATTTTTGTGATAACTATAATTTTGTAAGCTATGATTTATGAAAATATACATTAGGTATATTATAATCTATGATAACATGCGTACTTTAAGGTATGTTATAAAAAGGTAAGTTTTTAAATTTTATAATAACTATAATTCTATATATTTTAAGCAGTATTTTTATAAACTATAATTGATGGAAACACATTAATGTTTTTGTTTTACTTAAATTACACGCTTTAGGGTTTATAAAATGATATTTTATCAACTATATGAGATTCATATAAAACCTTTATTTATATAAACAATGATTTGTATGGAATTGTTTGGTGCTTGTATATATGAAACTCAGGATATATACACTACTAGAAAACTGTTAATAGATGACGTGCAAAAGATGACGCGCGAAAAAGGATGACGTGCATTTACGCGTATCATAAATTATTTGTCATTTTTTAAAATTTTCTTAGAAAGGATGACACGCATTTTTGCGTGTCATCTTAATATGTCATTTTTAAAAATTTTTATAAGAATATATTACTATGCGCGCGACCTGCGCAGCTTCATTCCAAACACTTCGATCTCCCGCTTCATTCCAAAACACTTCCCCCACCGCCGACCTGCCCCTTCCACCACCGGATGCCCCTCCCACCGCCGGTCGCGACCACCACATTGCCACCGCCGACCTTCCACCGCCGGCCGCAACCCCCCACCACCACCATCGACCCTTCGACCCGCAGCCCCAATCGACCCGCAGCCCCAATCGACTTCACCCCAGCCCCAATCGACCCGCAGCCAGCTGACGACCTTCCACCGCCGGTCGCGACCACCACACTGCCACCGCCGGCCGCAACCCCCCACCACCACCATCGACCCTTTGACCCCGCAGCCCCAATCGACCCACCCGCAGCCCTAATTCGACTTCACCCCAGCCCCAATCGACCTCGTCCAGCCTCAATCGACCTCACCCAACCCTCACCGCCGCTCGGCCAGCCCCAATCGATGCATATTTTGATATCGCAGGTTCTGGTGTAGCTGTGACACAGGCTTTGTGCTTCATTTCAGGTTTATTAAGCTAATCATTGATTACCCCTTATAGTGTCCACGTCAGCCAGGAAGTACCGAATGTGGATATTATGTGTTGAAGTTCATGAAAGAAATAGTAGATAAAGGGCTTGAAATATTAGTCAATAACAATGTAAGCTGATCATTGACTACGTACCCTTTATATTTACCATTTGTCTCTTTGTAGTTTATATTATTGAATATAACTATCTATGTATGAGTTTTTTATAAGTAAATTACCATTGTTGTTGCCTTGTAGTTGATATAAACTAGTCTACATAAAGGGGTTTTTGGGTCAAAACTAACAACTTTAATTTGATGAAATTGGTTGTCTTAGATTGGAGAAGGTAAAGAAGAATACACTGATGGTGATTTGGATGAAGTTCGTGAAGATTGGGCGCGCTATGTATCGAATTTCATTTATATGTAGGACTGAATGATAGTATTGTTGGACTTGTGTTGTTAGACTTGTAATTTGGTACTAATTGATAGTATTAAGTTGGACTTGTGTTGTTGGACTTGTAATGTGTTTTATGGATGTGTAAACTTTGTTGGTATTTAATGGATTTCGCTTTTAATTGTTATTCGAAAATTTGTTTTAGAAAACAACAGGTAAATTTATTAAAAATAAAAAAAAATTAAAAAATGCAGCTAATTTTATGACGCGCATTGCGCGTCATCTATTGCATGTCATAAAAATTTCATAGATGACACGCGGATGCGCGTCATCTATTCATTTATGACTACCCTTCCTTGACGCGCATTGCGCGTCATCTTTTGCACGTCATAAAATGTGCGTCATCTTTTGCGCGTCATAAACAGATGACGCGCGAATGCGCGTCATCTATCATTTATGACTACCCCTTCCTTGACGCGCATTTGCGCGTCATCTGACCCCCAAGATGACGTGCAATGCGCGTCATCTTTTGCGATTTTTCTAGTAGTGATATAAAATTTAATATTAGAATTATATTTAAAAATGACATTATACATTTATATAAAAGTGAGTTTTACACATGTGTAAAATGAATTTACATATGGTTAATTTTAGACATCCGTAGATAACCAAATTTACACATAACTGCACCTTATTAAGTAACTAGTTTTAAATGTTTATTTTCACATATGTGACTAGTTATTTTAAGGGTTGTGCTGGGGACACCGCTGGGGTTTTTGGTGATAGGCCGGTTCAAACGGTCACGGTTAGGGCTTGCCGTCACATTTTGACCCTAACCGTAACCGCAAGGACTTGCTGTCATGGTTTATGGTGGTACTACTCGTTACCTCGTGACAACAAAACGATAAAATGGCCTGATAAAGTTGAAAAGCGGTCACCAAACCGTCACGGTTTGGCCTAACCGTGACCTCTAAGGTACAAGGTCTCAGTTTAAGGTACGAGGTAGACGTGATTTTGACAGAAGGGCCGGGAATCGCGCCACGAACCGTCACGTGGAGGCCAAACCGTGACGGTTTGTGCACCAGATTTTCACCTTAAATACCTTTCAACTTTCAACACTCCACACTTAATCCGACACTCGAAATTTTTTCATCATAAGGTATTTGAGCTTTCATTCATCCAACACTCAAGATTTTTCAGCCTTCGTCATTCTAAAAACACGTTAATTCAAGAACAATATCGGGTTCGGGAGATCTTTATCAAAAGCCGAAGCTTCCAGATTTGAATGAGGTGCCACATATCAAAGATCGAACCAGATTGAACTAGTATATATTTTATTATAACTTATTATTTAAAATATCTAACCATTATCTTTTTTAGGAATATTTCGTATACGGGAGTCACCCTCCGTGGGGGGAGGAGGAAACCAACCCGTCGAACACATTTGCTCAAGAGGCGTACAACTCTTTATTTGGACCGACAGGTTACGGTGAAGGGTACAGATATCCCCCTTGTAATTCTTACGGGCATGCCCCGAACACGTACCACTCACAAACAGAGCTGGATTACGGACATCCCCCGTACCAGTCAAAACTAGAAATTACACATGTGTCGGATACTTTTAATGGGAATGACACAGATGAGAGTAACGGTTCGGTTCACCTCAAAGAAAACCATGGGGACACCGCGGAGCATGATGAGGATGAGGATCGGATTAGAAAGGCTACGGTTTCTTATAAAACCGATAAAGTACGAAGAGTTTTATTCTTTTGTTTATTTTATTTTTTATTGTTTTATATATTGTTTTTTATGTCCAGCTTTATCATTTTTTCAATATTTTGATTCTCGTGAGGACTTGGAGAGCTGGGCTAAAATGAGAGGACGCGAGCATGGGTGCGTCATTGTGGTGGGTCGGTCACGAAAAAAGGATGTGGAACTATTATGCAATCGTAGTGGTGAACCTAAATTCACTGGCACAAGTAGACGTACTGGGAGCATAAAGAAGGGATGTCCCTTTAAACTCGTAGGGAAGTACGTAGGAAAGAGTGACAGTTGAATGTTAGAGGTGAGAAACGAGATGCATAACCACGATCCTGTTGTGTACGAGGAGGGCCACACGCATCTTAGGAAGATGACGCCCGAAGAAATTGATCTTGTCGAGAAGTTACACAGGCAGCACACGCAGCCAAGACATATCCATTCAGCCGTAAGGGAGCACTTTCCCACAGCGTCTGTGTTGTTCAAGACATATACAAACTGACGTCGAAGTTTAGGGCTGAGGGGAGAAAAGGCATGACACCAATGCAGGAACTTGAAAACCTGCTACAATCTAAAGAGTTCGTGTATGAAACACGAACGAATGCAACTACTAAGGCCGTGGAAGATGTTTTCTTTTGTCATCCTACTTCGTATAAAATGTGGCGCGCATTCCCGCACGTGATGTTGATAGACACGACGTACAAGACCAACATGTACAACATTCCGTTTGTTCAGGTTATTGGCGTTACGTCGACGTCGAAGTCGCTTTGTATTGCGCATGCATTTATATCGAGGGAACGGCAGAACAACTTCACATGGGTACTGGAACAGATCAGAGATATGCTCGATGGGTGTGTGGAACCCCACGTTATTGTCACAGACAGGGACCTGGCCCTGATGAGCGCGTGTGACACCGTGTTCCCGAGTGCTACTAAAAACCTATGCAGGTGGCACGTTAGGGAGAATATCAAAAGACGGTGGAATATGATATTCAAAACCGGCATGTGGAAGGATTTTCCATACTGGTGGAAGACCTTGTGTTCGTCTCCCACAGAGGCATTGTACGATTACAATTGCAGGAAGATGGAAGAAAAGTTAAATGAAGATGGTAAACGTGGTAAGAATTTCATAGTTATTTTTACTCTAAGAATTTATTTGTTCATTTTATAAAATTTGTTATTTCTTTCAGAGGTATGGGAATATATTTGGAATAATTGGTTGGTGCCGTACAAAGAGAAAATTATTACTTGTTGGATGTACGACCGCCTTAACTTTGGTGAGTTTACAACTAATAGGGTTGAGGGCCAACATGTCAACTTCAAGAGTTACCTCACAGGGACCAATAAAACATTGCACACACTTGTCGGATATGTTTGTGACCTCGTGCGCGGCCAGGAGATTGAAATTTGTAAAACATTCGAGGTGTCCCGTGTGAAAATTAAAAAAGACCATCGACTGTCATTGTTCTCAAAGTTGCATTATAAATTATCCATTTTTTGCCTTAGCCTCCTTGAATCAGAGTTGACGAAAATGGAAATGATTCAGGAGTCTGGGGTTTCATGTGGACACCAGTTGCTCACGTCCATGGGCTTGCCATGTGCTTGTTGTTTGGAGATATACATCCTAGAAGGTTATATTTTTCTTAATACATTTTTTTTACTGTTGCCACACGATTGCATATTTTTCACTAATAATTTAACCTTTAAATCCAGTCACAAGTATTCCACTCAATACGGTAGGTCCACACTGGAGGAAGCTTGATTTCGAGCCAGCGTACGTCGCGCCGCCTGAACCCGACTACGATATGAAATTTGATGACTTGAAACAAAAGGTTATGTCGTCTCCCAATCCTCAAGTAAAGACAAAATTGTTTAAGAAAGTATTTGACTCTTTGTTTAAGAGCAAGTCAAATCTTAAAGAACCTGAGGTGCGTCATGACCGACGTGGTCGTCCAAATATTAAGGAGCAACGAAGAAGAGCGGACTCCAATACATCATAGTATGAGGCTGCTAGACACAGCTCCTATACTTCCTCATAACAAACTATGCCTGACCCGGCGAGGCATAGCTCATATACCCCTTAGTTTAAAATGCCCAACGACCGTTCTAATCAGGCAAAGGCTGCTTCATATGTACTGATTACGGGAGCTGCCCTAGGGTTTCCTTTAATATTGAAACCAAAGGACATGATAAAAGTTATGAAGTTTAAGGATCAGCTGCCCCAATGGATTCACCGGTACGTTTCGACTATAAAAGATGTGCGGCCTGATGGTAACTGTGGTTTTCGGGCGATCGTGATGGCTTTAGGGAAAAAGCAAACTGAATGTGAATGGTGGAGCAATTTGAACCGCGAGATGCCTGGCTATTATGATTCTGTTCGTAATAGCTTAAATTGGTTTGGCACGACTCAACCCGCACCCGATACCCATTGGCTAACTTTTCCGGCCCATGGACTCGTAATTGTGGAAACATTCAATTGTATTGTGCATCTTATTTTTCATTTGGCAGCCAGACATGGTTCTCACTGAGAACAGCCCTAGAGCCATTATTCACCTATCCAGTTGTCGCACTTGCTCATGTTAACCAATATCACTTTATTTGCATACAATTGGAAGGGGATTACCCAATGCCCAGTGTGAGCTATCATTGGCCAAGATTTGCATATCAACAAGCACTAGAATAGCAAAATATGTATGAGGATCGTATAAATAATTACGTTAGAATAACGGATCGTCATAGAGGCACCAATGCCTCTTGTAAGTTATCATTTTCGATACTTTATCATATTAATGAAGATCCCTTTATTTGATGATGCTTTATTTGATGATGATGATAATGATGATAAAAATAATAGTACAAATAATAATAATAGTAATAGTAAAAAAATAATAATAATAATAATAATAATAATAATAATAATAATAGAAATAATAATAATAATGATAATAGTAATAATAGTAATAATAATAATATAGTAATAATAGTAATAATAATAATAATAATAGTAATAATAGAAATAATAATAATAATAATAGAAGAAATAATAATAGTAATAATTTTAAAGTTAATAATAATAATAATAATAATAATAATAATATTAATAATAATATTAATAATAATAGTAATAATAATAAAATACTAAATCAAACAGGATGATACACTGTCACGGTTTGACCAAACCGTGACGTTTAGGGTTTGGCAACGGTCACGGTTAGGTCACGGTCTAACCGTGACCTCTTTTCGGGCGCATGGCACTTGTTCGAGCGCATGGCACTTGTAAAAGGTCACGGTTAGGGTTGGGGCAAAAGGTCACGGTTAGGGCAAACCGTGACCGTTTGCCTAATTTTTTAATATTTTACTAATTAAATAATTTTATAAAAAATACCCCTTTGAACCGGTGGTTGTGGGTTTCGAGCCCACACCACTCCCCTGTTGCCCTACCGTCTTAACCAGTCGGGACGGGAGTGGTTCGCTGAAAGGTTTAGAAAACTTATTCTTTTAAAATAATCTGGACCAAAAGGTCACGGTTTGGGCAAACCGTGACCCATTTGTTCACATGTGGCGTTGTGGAATGAAGCTGTCACAGTTTATTGACACAAAGTGTCACGTGGTGACCTAACCGTCATATCTTGTTGGTATAAGAGGTCACGGTTTGGTCTAACCGTGACCCTTTGGGGTCCCCTACTCCCACACATTAACCGTTTATGATCATTTACGTATATCGAATCGGATATTTTTTTCATGAACATGCACACACATCAACATATATATACAATAAGAACAAATACACTTCGTAAACGTACATACAAACATGTGTACGTGAACAAACCGTGACGTTTTAATGATAACCTAAATAATCTTATCGGGAACATATCAACATATATGCACCTTATATTTTGTAAACCAATTTTCAAACATACATAATAAATTCTAATAATAATAACAATAATGATAAATAAAAATAATAACAATAATAATAATAATATACTCTAATATAAATAAAAAATTCAATAGTAATAATTTTAAAGTTGATAATAATAATTATAATAGTATTATTTTGTGTATCCATAAACTATAAAATAAACTCTAATAATAATAACAATAATGATAAATAATAATAATAATAACAATAATAATAATAATATACTCTAATATAAATAAAAAGTTTAATAGTAATAATTTTAAAGTTAATAATAATAATAATAATAATAATAATATTTTGTATATCCAGAATCTATAAAATAAACTCTAATAATAATAACAATAATGATAAATATAATAATAATAATAATAATAATAATAATAATAATAATAATAATAATATATACTCTAATATAAATAAAAAGTTTAATAGTAATAATTTTAAAGTTAATAATAATAATAATAATAATAATAATTATATTTTGTATATCCAGAAATTACAAAATAAACTCTAATAATAATAGCAATAATGATAAATAATAATAATAACAATAATAATAATACTATACTGTAATATAAATAAAAATTTAATAGTAATAATTTTAAAGTTAATAATAATAATAATATTAATAGTATTATTTTGTGTATTCAGAAACTAAAAGGTTACGATTAATAATAATGATGATAATAATAATAATAGTAGTAATAATAATAATAATAACTAGCATTGGATCCCGCGCGTTGCTGCGGGTCTTCCTTAATAATTTGAAACATAAGCAGTATAAAAATATGTTGACTCATACCAAATAAAACCGCTTTGAACCATAACTAATACCATCCGTTTGATCCATAACAAATACCACTCATTTTGACCCAAAACAAATATCAATCAGTTTGAGCCATAGCTAATATCACTCATTTGACCCATAACCAATATCACCCAAGCTGACTTATACTCAATATCAACAGTTACGACCCATAACCATTTCACTCATTTTGACCTGTTTTGACCTGTTTTGACCCCTAACCTATTAACAACCCGTTTTGACCCATATCAAATACCAATCGTTTTGACCCATTTCCAAGACCACCCTTTTGACCCACAACCAATACCACCCGTGTTGACTCATACCAAGTTTCAATAGTGTCGAGCCATAACGATATCAGCTATTTTGACCCATAAATAATATCACCCAAATTGACCCATAACCAATATCACCCAAGCTAACCCATATCTAATATCAACTGTTTCGACCCAGAACCAATATCACCCATTTTGACCCACATCCAATATCACCAAGTTGACCCATAACTTAATCACCCATTTTAACCTATACCAATACCACCCGTTTTGACCGATACCAAATTAGTTGTTTTGACCCATAACCAATGCCACCCATTTTGACCTATAACCAATACCGCTCGTGTTGACCCATACCAAAATTCAGTCGTTTTAAGCCATAAATAAAATCACCCATTTTGCCCATAACCAATATCACTCAAGCTGACCCATACCAAGTATCAATCGTTTACGACCCATAACCAATATTACTCATTATGACCCACAATAAATATCACCAATTGACCCATAACCTATCACCCGTTTGACCCATTCCAATTCCATCGTTTTGACCCATTCCAATTCCATCTGTTTTGACCCATAACCAATATCAGCCGTTTTGACGCATACCAAATATAAATTGTTTTGACTCAAAACCAATACCAACCGTTTTGACACATAACCAATACCATCCATGTTAGCGCATACAAAATTTCAATCTTTTGAGTTATAACCAATAACACCTATCTTGACTCATAACTAATATCACCCAAGTTGACCCATACCAAATATCAACTGTTTTGACCCACAACCAATATCACCCATTTTTACTCATAACCTATATCACCCGTTTTGACCCATTACCAAAACCATCCATTTTGACCCATACCAAATATCACCCGTTTTGACCCATACCAAACACCATTCATACTGACCCATAACCAATACCACCCCTTTTGACCTATAACAAATACCACCCGTTTTCACCCATACGCCATAGCCAATACCACCCATGTTTACCCATACCAAATTTCAATAGTTTTGAGCCATAACCAATATCACTGATATCACCCAAGCTGACCCATACCAAATATCCATAATCAAAAAATTCCAAACACTCAAATAGTTGATTATTACAACATCAAACAAAAGAAGCACATCCAAATACGCAGACAGTTTTTTCTTATCTAAATGGATTACCAAAAGTTTAAGATCTTTACATACCTGAAGAGGCATTGAACATGTACTAAGATTCCAAACTTTGAAATTTTTTAGAACCAATTTTTCCCGTGAACCAACTTCCCATAATCCTATATCTCCCACATTTGTTCCAACTGATAGATACAAAGGAAAAAAAAGTCAATATCCAAACTACAGGTCATGAAAAAATCTACAAGAAAACCAAACATGATTTACCTAAGAATAATGTTTGTTGAATAGGGTGAAAGTCCATGCTCATAGGAGATGAACCCTGGTTTAAGGTTCGTGCAACGGTTTTTGGCAGATCATCAGGTGCACTAAAAGCTTGACCATGACTAGAATGCCCAAGGAACGACACGGGTAACACATTAACTGGCAGATTTACCTGTTTTAAGAAAGAAAGTCGACTTTAGTAAATGGTGATATAACAATCAAATCAAATCAAATTGAATTAAATAAGCTCGTCAGTTATTCCCATGGGCCTTGTTCTTTTGCTCATATGATCAGCATCTGCAGATGGGTAATCCAAAGTACACCCTCTCCGGCGAAGGCCGGTTGTGGCCCGTTCTGCAGGCTTGCAATGCATACACAAATTGTAATACGGGCATTCAGCACCACAACCATTCCTACATCTAAACTCAGCAGAATCATCAGCTAACAATCATAACCCCCAATTAACTACACTCAAATCCAACCAAACAAACCCTAATCATCATAACCAAACTTAGATCTATAAAACCGACACATCAAAACCCTAATTCCCCTAAATCAGATCCAATCCACAAATTCACAACTCGCAGTACCAAGAACCCAATGTTCAACACAAATCATACATCCAACCAACACCCAGAAACAAATGCTCACCCAGAAACTAACCCTAATTAACCTCTTATTACACAAACTATAAAAAAGCTTCAGTTTTTAGTCAGATTTGATCTATAGAAAAAAAATTGATTCCTTTGAAATCATATCAGGTTTACAGATTACTAACTTTCTGGCATATCACTACTTCATGCATTATTATTATCCCCTATGAAGAATCTTATCAAACTCTAAAAATGCACCATGTTATCTTTTAGCACCGAATATCAGTAAACTATCCCAAATTGTCAGTCTCCAATGAAATGCTAGGGCTTCAATGACATAATGTGAGTTCTGCTGCTAGATTTTTAATTGCAATAATGATGTTTCAGTGATGTCCTCCTTATTTAAGTATATGGCGCATTAACTCTCCTCCAGTAATACACAGATTAGTTATGTTTTTATTTAAGCTAATCTAAAGTAAATTGATTCTTTAATATGAATAACTTAATGTTTTAGTTTTACTAAACAACACAGAAATTAATTATAGAAATCATCAATTGAGGCCGCAATGACAAAAAGAAAGTTAAGTATGTACCAAGATTAGTTGTCCACCTAGAAGGCTAGTTCCAAGTTAGTTTACTGTAACATCTAATCATCATATGTTACCATGAGTACTTGGATGTGATGGAGCTAAACATATACACAAATAGTTGCACAGCAATGGATATTCTTCCCTTGTTCTAGTACAAAAGGAAATGCTTACTTACTTTCTTCATCCACTTTAATCAAGAACTCTAGCATCTCGATAACTATCATGCCTCAAATTGAAACACAACATCTAATTGCAATAATGATGTTTCAATGATGTCCTTGGTCCTCCTTGTTCAAGTATATGCCTATGGCACGTTAACTCTCCACTAATAATACATAGATTAATTACTTTTTTATTTTAGTTCAACATAAACTAAACTGATTCTCTAACATGCATAACTTAAAGTTATAGTTAATTCTTAAGAACTCAAAAACTAATTCTGCAAATCATGAATTAATGGCGACATTCAAAAAACGAAATTCAAGTGTGTATCAAGATTAGTTGCCCCCCTAGAAGGCTGGTTCCAAGTTAATTTATTGAAACACCTAATCATCATATGTTTCTATGACTACTTGTACGAGATGGAGCCAAACATAGACATAAATAATTGCACGACAACGGATATTTTTCCTTTGTTCTAGTATGAGGGGAGCAGCTAACTATGCTTATCCATCCACTTTGAACAAAAATTATATCATCTTAATAACTATCATGCCTAAGCACCAGACATAACATAGCTGTATTGGCGATATAACACCTCTAAATTGTCATCCGAATTAGATTATCATAACAACCCTGTGCTTAGAGCAAACTTCTAATATTTCATTTCCCACTAATACATAGGCAAGAGGTATGTACAAATTTAATAGAGTCATGTATGAGAACCCACATTAAACTATGAATTACATAAGTAAGACCGATATGATTACATGAAGCATTACATAATCATGAATTGCGTTACATAATAAATAGTCATACCTGATGCCCTGATTGCTCCACTGTGCAAGTATCCCCTTAGAAACTCCATTCCCAAACACCATCAAAAACAGCTGATTCGCCATCTCCGACGACAACTCCTCCCCGGAGCTCTTCTCCTCCTTCACCACCGGCACACACTTATCCACCTTCACCGACGAACCAACACTTTTCACCGCACTTGAACTACCAACACTCGTAGCCACAGCTGCCGATGCCACCATCATCCGCTTCTCCGCCGCTGCCGCCATCAACTCCCTCTGCAACCTCCGATTCCTCACCTCCGGCGACTCCTCCACCGCAGCGCTGTCATCCCTCGCCTTACTCCTCTTCGCCTGTTGGTGCGTTGGGGGCTGAAGGGGCTGAAGGGGCTGTAAAGCTCTAGATGTGGGGATTAGGGTTTTGTTGGTGCGGTGGCACTGTAGCCACCGACCAAAGCGATTAATATGTATATATAATAATAATATTATTATTAATAATAGTAGGATTAATAATAATAATAATAATAATAATAATAATAATAATAATAATAATAATAATAATAATAATAATAATAACAATAATAATAATAATAATACAAAAAAAAAGGAAGAGGTCACGTGGAGGCCAAACCGTGACCTCTTGAGATATTTTTTGAATCTGATTTCCCCTCGATTAGTGCACCTGCCCCTCAAGCACCGTGTGTGTAAGAGGTCACGTGGAAGCCAAACCGTGACCCCGCGTCTGTAAGAGGTCACGTGGAGGCCAAACCGTGACCTTGTGGTTTCATCTTCAACCGTTCACACACCCCCCCATTTCACCACACATTCACCACAACCACAACCATTTCACCACCACAATCCTCCAAACGTTTCACCCCCACCGCCTCCAAACCGTCACCGCGAGCCCTCCCCGTGACACCGCCGCCGCTTACCACCACCTTCCACCACCACCACCACCGCCGCTCACCATCTTCCACCACCACCGCCGCTCATCCACCATCTTCCACCACCACCACCGCCGCTCACCATCTTCCACCACCACCACCGCCGCTCACCACCGCTGCTCACCACCGCCGCTGCACCACCGCCGCTGCACCACCGCCGCTGCACCACCGCCGTTGCACCACCGCCGCTACACCACCGCCGCTGCAACACCGCCGTCGCACCACCACTGCCGCTACATTATCGTTTTCGATACGTAATTTACCACTTTAATCCATAGAGGTAAACATAGATTTGATAGATTTTCCCAAATAGATTTGCTAGATTTTCCCAAATAGATTTGATATGTTTTTCCAAATAGATTTGATAGGTTTTCCCAAATAGATTTGATAGGTTTTCCCTTATAGATTTGATAGGTTTTCCCGTATGTGTAGCGTAGTTTGTCGACGGTTTATTATTATTATTAGAAATAATAATAAATAATAATAATAATAATAGTTATAATAATAATAGTAATAGTAATATTAATAATACTAATAGTAATAATAATAGTAATAATAGTAATAATAATAATAGTAAATAATAATAATAGTTATAATAGTAATAGTAATAATAGAAATAATAATAATAATAGAAATAGTAAATAATAATAATAATAATAGTTATAATAGTAATAGTAATAAATAATAATAATAATAATAGTTAAATAATAATAATAATAATAGTTATAATAGTAATAGTAATAATAATAATAATAATAATAATAATAATAATAATAATAATATATAATAGTAGTAATAGTAGTACTAATAATAATAATAATAATAATAATAATAATATAATAATAATAATAATAATAATAATAAAATAATAATAATAGTAATAATAATAGTAATAATAATTATAGTAATAGTAATAATAATACTAATAATAATAATAGTATACATAATAATAATAATACCAATAATAATAATAGTAATAATAATAATAATAGTAATAGTAATAATACCAATAATATAATAATAATAATTAACCGTCAACCATTAATTTTATAAACATTGTAAATAATGATAAATACGTTTTTTTCGCAGATATGGATGCCGACGATGCTTTTATCCCCGACATTGATGACTACCAGTTTTTACAGTTCGAGCAGGGGACTACACCGTACGAGCGGTTCAGGACTCTGAGAGCACGAGTGCCGGCACCGGGGACCGTCCTATCGGAGGACTTCTTACAGCTCGTTGGAGAGCGGGACCGTTTTTTGAGATTATCGACGAGGACGGCCCGTGGGAGCAGCTATTCCGGATGGGCGACCCTGCCCTCGAGAGCTGACCGTGGTGTTCTACTGCACCTTCACATTCCATCCACGTGAGCAGGGACTTGCGGAGCTGGATGAGGACGACATAGCGGACGGTCGTGCGCCCGCTGAGGTTGCTTTCCGGTTGTTCGGGTCCCTCCACCGCATGTCACTTAGGCGGTTCGCTGTCGTCAGCGGCCTCTACACGGAGGTGGAGGTCCGACAGCCGATGTACATCACGGCCTTGATCCGCGGGGCCGACGACTCCGATCAGGTCTGGTGGCCTGCCATTGGCGACGGACCGTACGGTGGTGATACGAGGTCGTCTCATATACGAGACCCTCTGTATAGATACATTCACCGACTCATCGCCACGTCCGACGCTGGTCGTGGGGCGGGGACCGACAGGGTCAGCGCCGCCGACCTTTTCTTTCTTCGGTGTGTACTCACATACCGACACTGCCACCTCGCGCATGCCATTGCTGATTATTTTGCTAGTTATTATCATCGGCAATCGCTAGGGGCGTTGGTGGGCGGGAACATCGTTTCCCGGATCGCTCGGGGCTTGGGGTACGCGCACGCATGTCCCAGCTCCCGCTACCTCCGACTCCTGTGCGCGTGGCCGGTCGGACCACCGCCACTGGGATGAGGATCGTTCGGAGGTTCCTTGACGGCACGTGGCACCTGCTCAGTAGATACCATGAGCTCGTGCCATGGGTGCCCGAGCCGTTGGTGGACCCCCCGAGCTGGCGGGGGCTGAGGTCCACCTTCAGGATGCCCACGAGCCCCTTGGCAGCGGGGAGGATCAGCCCATTCCCCCGCCGCACGACCAGGACCCGCCCCAGCATCCTCAGCGCGTGTACCATGCCGTGCGATTGCCTACTCATGTTCTTGATATGCTTCAGGACACACGAGACAGGGTCACGAGGCTGGAGGATATGACCACGAGGCTGCATGATATGATGGACCGGGTCGTCCAGCACATGGTCGCGGACTATGCCGCCTCGGGTACGCCGTTGTTGTCACAGCCACCGTGGCGGTTAGACCATGACGGTGCTGGCCCATCTGGCGCGGGCGGGTCTGGTCAGGGCAGCGATCCGGGGATGATGGATTAGATAGGTATTTTGTTTGTATTTTATTTATTTTTGTATGTAAAAACTCGTTGTATATATATATATATATGTGCAGTTTCAGTTATTATGACTTGTATATTTGGTTGTGTTTGTTTGGTTGTGTTTTTTTGTTTGTTTATTTTATATTGTAATGTTGATAATGTTAATTGTATATGTTTGTTTGGTTGTGTTTCTTTGTTTGTTTGGTTGTGTTTCTTTGTTTGTTTGGTTGTAATGTAACTGTAAAATAACAAAACACAAACTCGTATGTTACGATTAGGTTAACCGTGTGATAAATAAAAATAAAAACAAACTAGTATGATTACATAACCGTAGGCACATTTCAATATTAACTAATGAATGTAACTCCATAATCGTAGACACATTTTCCCACTCTCATACATACACATACATACACCTATGACCTATATATACATCATTATCACTGCAGCTTTCACTACTTCAATCAAAATCATGACACACATTTGTAATCAATGTGCATTTCAGTCGTCGTATGACATGAGATCATTAGCTACTAAAATAAAAATAAAAAAATTTCTTGTAATATGATAAATTAATAATAAACACAAAACACAAACTCGTATGTTACGATTAGATTAACCGTTTGATAAAATAAAAATAAAAACAAAATTAAAAAAATTTAAAAAATATGTACAAAATGTCACGGTTTGGCCAAACCGTGACATATACATCTCCAAAACCCTAACTGTCGCCCCATTAATTATACACCCAATAATTGCAATGATCCCGAGAACCTAACGTCACGGTTAGGCCTCACCGTGACCGCAAGGTCCCACACCCGACCTAAAGGTCACGGTTAGACCTACCGTGACCGGTTGAGGTGGTATCCCTAAAAAATAGCGGTGTGTCCAGAAAACCCGTATTTTAAACACTCTTTTTGGCTTTATTGTGATATATTTTAAACGCTTTTTTTGGCTTTATTGTGACATATTTTAAACGCCCTTTTTGGTTTTTATGATATATTTTTTATTTAGTTTCAGGTAATAGTAGTTTACACCTACATTAAAGTGGGTTCTTTTGTAATATAGTCATAGTCATTTGGTTATATTTTCATATGTCTAATAGTCTTCTGCTTTATATATATATATATATATATATATATATATATATATATATATATATATATATATATATATATATATATATATATAATACTAAAAGAATAATTTGGGGGGACACATGTCACATTCCTAGGTCCCCTAAGTTTGTTTTTCCCGCTCTCTCTCCTCTTAAATAGTACTTAAATTAAAGATTAAATTATTTTAAGTATTTTTAAGATTAAAAATATTTCTTAATAAATTAAGAAAAGATGTCTTTTTATTAATGTTATTTTTAGAAAACAAATTTTATAAAATAGAGTTTTCCTAAAACATCAAACGTTTTTAAAAATATGAAATATCTTAAAATTGTTGTTTTTAAAAAAATAATCTTCTTTATAAACTAAAAGTAATTAAAATTAGGAGTTATAATAAGAAACTTTTAAAAATAATATTTTTAATAAGGTTTGTTTAGAAAAAATGGTTAAATTTTTTTGAAAATAAAAATAAAAATTATTACTTATAATTATTACTCATATGTAATTTTAATCATATTTTATTAAAATATCATTTTATACTTTATAAACTTTCATCATAATTAATGTTTTATTTTTTAACTCGTGTAATACACGGGTTTACTAAAGTTAGTATTATATAAATAACAATCAACAATTAATCAATTTTATTTTTTCAACCCGTGTAATACATTCAGTTTTATTTATGTTTTAGTGTTATTTTAGTAATTAACTCTTCACCTCTCGTGTAATACACGGGCAACTAAAGCTAGTATATATATATTGTTTATTCTTTATATACATAACATGTTATTATATATAAATTTTTGAAAATTTGTTAAACATGTGTAATCTTTATCTTTATACTATAATAAAAGAGTAACTTAAAGTGACACGTGGCAGCATCACAATCATCCTCATCAAAATTTTCCCGGCTCTCTCTCATCTTAAATAATTACCTTAGTTACTAATAATATTATTTAACATTTTTTATATTTAATAAATTAAAAAAGAGATCTATTTATTAATATTATTTCTAAATAAAAAATTTTATATAAAATAATAAATTTTTCTAAAGCATAAAACTTTTTTTAAAAATACGAAATTTTTTAAAAGTGGTATTTTAAAAATTCAATTTTTAAAACCAAAAAATTAATTTGGGAGATATAATAAGAAAATTTTTAAAAATAACATTTTTATATGGTTTGTTTTAGAACAAAATGTGAATTTTTTTTGGAAAAAAATCTAAAATAAAATTTTAAAAAGTTGATATCACTATTTTATTAGTTATAGTCATTTCTTATACGTACCACTAATGATAAGAACAAAATTATAGTCATAGTGGCATACGTACCACTAATGATAAGAACAAAATTTCAGTTAAAATGATATCAACAAAATTTTAAAAAGTTGATATCATTATTTTATTAGTTATAGTCATTTATTATACGTAATTTCAATCATATCATATTTTATAATATCATTTTATAATTAATAAAATTTATTATATTAATATTTTATTTATTTAAACCGTGTAATACACGGGTTTACTAAAGCTAGTTATATATATTGTTTGAATGTAGTTTGAATTTTAACAGATGAAAACATTGGTATACAAAACCTTTGTTTTACATACGTGCAAAAAACGATTTTAAAATATTTAAACATGTGCAAAAAATAAAAAGTATTTTTTTTAGATTTCGTAAGACTATACTTTAATCAAAGATAATAAAATTATTTTTTCAGAAAACAAGTTTATATAAAAAAAGGATATAATGGTTTAAAGAATGGGAAGGAAATTGTTTTATATATACAATAAAATAATTAAAGAGGTCAAAAGACCTTTTTCTCCTTTTCGCTTAAAAAATTCATAGATAGATGGTAAATTATATTCCACTAGATTACTTTTCTGGTTTGTACAACAAAAGATGGATTTCCAAATGAATTATTTTCTAGAAGGGTTTAAATGAAAACTTATCTTTGTTATGAAAACTTTATAAATTTTCCAAAATAGAATTACACAATTAAATAGTGTAATAATATACAATTATATATATTAATAATTATCAACTTATTTATGTAACATAGTTTGTACTTTAGCTTTAATAAGTTGTGCTTACTTTTATTTTTTAAGTTTTATATTTTTTACTTTTAACCAAAATACTTTTATATCATTTATAATTTAAGCTTGCAATTTTTCGTTTTCAACTTTGTTCCCCTATATTTTTATCTTTTACAAATTTTTCATTTTACTTTTCAATCAATTTACAAGTTAAAATGACACAAATCGTGTTTGGTTTAATATTTTTACGCCTATTTTTCCCATCTAACAGTCGCGTCACAACATGCGGATCCTAGATCAACTTAATTATTGTTTTTGATATTTTACGTTTCACATGAGTGGTTCAATATTTTTTGTCTACTTTCCTTTCAGTTTTTTGCTTTTTGTTTTTATTTCTTTTAATACGAGTTTTTCAGTATTGACGGTTGGTAATAACGGTTTAACATTAGTTCTACTTGGCACGTGCTCCATGCCGCAACACAATAGACTTACTACTAGTTATATATATATATATTTTTTTTATTGAATAAGAGAAATAGTAACTATGCCATCAGGAAACGTCTCACTTGACCCACTAGATTAGTGACATGTGGCACTTTAACTTTTTTTATTTTATTTTCACCCCTTATACTGTAAGTTGTATACGTTTTTAACCCATTTGATTTTTAACAACTTTAATTTTCTATAAGAACTTTCATTTGTTAACTTAAAAAAAGACTGAACTCATAGTTGTATTTTGTTTCTTTTTTTTTGTGTGAATGTACCAGTATAAAAAAGTTTAAACATAGTTATATTCAAAATCCAGTTTTTATTTTGTATTGCAGGCTATAGCGAGTGACGTTACCGTTACAAAATCACGAGAAACATGACCGCTTATGAGCGAACCTGGCATCCATTTTTGTAAATATTCTGAATCAGTATCGGGTTTGTTTTATGGCTTTTGTCGAGCACAACTAGATAACTATAAAATCCTGTCACATTGCTAAGGGAAAAAACGACCACGCTCTCGTTGCAAAGCACCGGAAAAAAAACTAGTATGTTAATAAAAGTTCATAATAAAAAAATGATATCTTCATTAATAATGTTGTATGCATGCATGTTTTGGAAAAAGAAAAATATAGTGATAACAATATCTTCATTTGTTAAATCATAAATGCATGTTTTCTTAAATGTTGTGAGCTAAGCTTATCGAAGCAATTTATAAGTCTATATGAGTAGTTTGAGTTTTCTTTTTTTTTTTTAGATTAAGGATAATTCATTAGTAAACTATAAATACTTTTAAGGAGAAATAGAATAGAGCACCATGCATGACATATCATGATACCAACTAATATATATTTATCAATAAAAATAATACTTTATCTTATACATTACAAATTTGGTGACGTAAATTTAGTGTGAACCATCCATGTGACAGGTAAAATCAGCAAAATGAATAAAGATGGATGACGTAAAAGAACGATTAAATGGATCAACAATTTGATATGTTGCCTTTTATTATATTCATTGTATATATCTTTTACGAAATTGGAGCAAAGTTGTATAGAAAAGGTAATATAGTAACACAGAAACTTTATTGAGCAATTTTTAAAGTTCGCTAATTTGTCTAAACTACTGGAACTAACCTTTAGTTGTTGGTTTGGTTTACGCAAAAATAGATGATCATATGTTAACTGAACTATATAACGTTTTTAGGGTATAGCATAAATTGCTTTAAATTCGTTAAATCTATATTAATAAGCCAAATTTGTAGAAGCCACTTGACTTTTTTACACTGTTCACCTAAGTTTCACTTAAGATTTGAACACGTGTCATTACTAGAATAAAAGTTAATCATTTAGTGATAAATTTAAATGCTAATGATTATTTATATATTTTCTAAATTATAAACCAGATTTTTTGATAAATTAAAAACATGTTTTTATAAGAAAAACATGATTCTAAATATTATATATATATATATATGTATATGTATATGTATATATATTTATGTATGTATATGTATGTATGAAATATTTGGAGTGTTTAAGAAATGACATTGTTTAAGAAAAGTATCTGGAGTGTTTACAAAGTATTATTTGAAGCAAAAGTTTTTTAAAAACGAAAGTTTAGAAAAATGTTGTTATCGTTTTATTACATAAAGTAGTTAATTATACGTAATTTCAATCATACTTTACCTTAAAAAACTATTTTATATTTTTTAGTATTAATAAATATCTACTAATTTAATATTTTCATTCAACACTAGTAATATACGGGCTTTTAAACTTGTATAACAAATATTTCAAGATTTTGTTAGAAAAAAAGACAGAATGAATCTTTCTAATAACTCGAATCACATGCATTAAGGTAAAGGTTTGAAGAACTTATAATTACGTTTTGAGTTGTGGCTTACCAAAACTCTCATCATTCTTTTCGGTTGAGATCCAAAATTACAAGGATCGCAATTTCGTTTGGACTTGGGGTGTTGCAGTAATATAATACATAGACCGTAAGGTATCATGAGTGAATCATGCGTCTCTTTAATGTATAGTTTGTGTATTGGTTCAAGGGCGAACTATTTTGGGAAGGACGAGGTAAACTGATAAATTTATTTTTTTGTTTCGAAACGAATGTATAATACGTAATTTTCGGATGACACCAATCTATTTTTTATGATTGATACCATTGTTTTGTGAGGAAAAAAATATTTTCCTATTGCACATTGGTTTTAAAAAAAAAGAATCTAAGCTTTTTTGTAAGTTAAAAGGGTTATGTAACAATATAAATAAACATTATTGTCTTAGTTGCGTGGATTATATAATAGTAGAATTAAAAATTTAAATCCCTAGTCGAAACCCATTTATATTACACAATTACTAATTACTTCTACCGGTTAATTGTTGCAAAGAAACATATTGGATATTAGTTGGTTTATAGTTTATTAAAATTAATATTATTTCTACTGGTTGCAATAATAAGTTAAGAGATATTTTTATTCAATTAAGCATGTCAAATTAAATATACATAATCAAATAGGTGATGAGTATATGAATGTTGCTTGCATTTTTTATATTGAAAAATAATTCTTTGCAAAAATTATCATTGAAGATATGATCAATCGGTTTCAAAAACATGAGAATTCATATGAAATAGCTATAAAAGGCATTTTCTTATATTTTAAGGTCATTCTTTTCTTAGTGACCATGTTCTTTATTTTATGACCTGACCTTTAACTGACGGAATACTATGATATTTGGTTGTTAAAATCTTAAAACCGTAAAATACTAACATCATAGAAAAAAAATCATGGTTGAATCTTGGAGTGTAGCCCAATGCGGACCTTATGTTGTCAAGTAGAGTTTGTAACAACTTTTTTGTTTAACCAAAAAATGAGGGTGACTCTTTTTTTCAATAGAAATGTGACTTACAAATGTTAAATGAGGATGGCTCTTGTTTTTTTCTTTAGAAATGTGACTTACACATTCTAAAGTACTTTTTTTTTTAAAAAAAAAATTCCTTCTATATCCTCTCTATGTAGTATAGTAAGAGACATACATAAAAACAAGATCCACTAATAGGCAGTAATGATACAAGAACTAAGTTTATTTCATTTCAAACCGTTGAGGTCATTAGTTCTCAAGTCGTGGAAAACAACTGTCTACGCAAATTGTAGGGTAACACTATTTACATACATCAAATTTCTAAACGCTCTAGCCTCTCTCGAGACCCTATGAAAATTGAGAATTAAATCAAGTATAGGGTACGGTTTTTGTTACAAAAGTAAGTTCGAATGATACTTGTGTTAGGATTGGTGGTTGGAATTTGTACCTATGGTATGAAGTTAAAGTGATACTTATGTTAGGATCTTTGAAAATTATCACATATGGTATGGCCTATGTGTGAGAACTCTTTTTTCCCTGCTGGATGTCTTTCGATACAAAGAGATGTATATTAAATACTAATATCTCCTAGTTTTTGAATGTATAAGGTTAGGCAATAATTTAAGTGTTTTCGTTTATGTTGTTAATTTTTTAGTGTGTTTAGCCTTTAACATGTGACAATAACATTCAATGCAAAAATTGTAGCTAAAGGAAGCATAGCAAGAATTAAAGGCATACTAAAAGAGAGAATGCAAATGACTATGCATAAAGTCATTAGTAGGGCATGTGTTGACAACATCATGGATGCATTATTCTATCAATGGGAGACACTAATTAAGTACTCGGGTACACAAATGATGACCAATAGATCTTAATTTAGTGTATGTCACACTTCCCATGCTAAAATGATAGTTGTACTTCTTCTACTCATGGTCCATCATGATAAATTACATTAATCTTTGTACTCTTTCAATAATTTTTTTTAATGATTATTAAGTTGGTTCTATCTTAAAGAACAGAAATAATCAGTTATTAAATTTTCTTACCAAACACAAGTGACACGCCGCCATTTGGATTCTGTGACATCCGGTGATTTTCCGTTACCAAACTCCGTTAGTTCCGTTAAATTTTACATACACGCGTCGTAAGCACACACTAGTTGTCGTTTGATGTTGGTGACTTAATAGTAATTAATAATGTTAATTTAATAATAATCTAGTGGATTAAATGATTATTGTGTTATGCTTATGTGTTTACGCGATTTAAAGACTATTCGGGAATTTTATCGCGTAACGCGGAAACGCGTGTGTTAATTCGTATGTTGCGTGTTTTATAAAGATAAAATATATGATTGTTATTACTAGTTTATATATTTGTTAGATGGTTAAAAACACTTTTAAAAAGAAGTTAAAAGCTGAAATTTTAAAAAAATACAAAGTGCAAGTTTTAGAGGGGGTATACTTGTAAATTGGTAAAAATTAAACACCCCAAACCCCCACCCAAACACCCAAACCGACCTGCAGCCTCTCTCCCTCTCTTCCCTGCGAATTTCAGCCAAGACCCAATTCTTCACGGTTTTGTTCGATTTCAAGCCATAGAACGCGAATTGGACCTTCATTAACAAGTACACACGTGAATTAAAGGTTAGTTTTGATGTTTTTTATGGATTTTTCATTAGGGCCGAACCCTGCTGCGAAATTAGTGTTCTTGGGGCTGAAATTTTGATGTTTTGATGTTGTTAACATGTTAGTTAGGTTGTATGTATGTTGTTTAAAGTTGATTATGCAAGAAAACTATACTATTGGTTGATTGATCATGAACCTTGATGTACATGAACCCTAATTCGAAAATTTTGGGGCTTTTATGGAATTGATTGTTGTTTGATGTTGTTAGAATGTTAATTAGTTAGTATGAATGCTAGGATGTTAGAAATTATATATATATATTATATATATAAAAGTTATAAGTGAATGAAGAACTCAATGGTTATATAAAATTTAGAGTTGTAAGAATTATCCCACATTGGTGATGGGATAAAACATAAGTTTCATTGTCCCACATTGGTGGTGGGGTGGAACATGAGATGCATTGTCTTACTTAAGTGAAGTAATAAACCATGAGTTGGATTGACCCACATTGGTGAAATGGTAAACTATGAGGTGCCTTATAAGCAAATATTTTCTACACTTGGGTATCCTCCTAGTACATCTATCTAGGCTCGGATGGCCCTCGCCGTCCGAGCCCGAGCCCGTGCCCGTGCCCGTGCCCGTGCCCGTGCCCGTGCCCGTGCCCGTGCCCGTGCCCGAGCCCGAGCCCGAGCCCGAGCCCGTGGGCGAATGGGCGTTTGTGGCGTATTGATGGCGCACTTTGCACGCTCGCATCGCCGCGAGCCGCTTGAGAGCCGCCTTTATGTTTTTGACATGAGCTAGCATGGCTTCACACTTCGGAAGAGACAGGGTCAAATGGCTGATCACACTTCGGAAGAGACAGGGGCAAATGGCTGATCACACTTCGGAAGAGACAGGGTCAAACAGGTTGGGTGCAGCACTCATAGTGCAGCAGGTAGGGTGCTGGCTGACTCATGCATGGGCCTGCATGAATATACAACTCTAGGGTGGTGGCCAGAGTTATGCTATAAATAGCTGCACATTTTCAACCTCATGAGAGACCAAGAAAAACACACAGCAGCAGCACATTTGCTTCAAAACTTGCTCCTGCGCCTGCTTCGGTTTTGATCTTTGCATCTTGTTGATAAAATTCTACGCTTATATCTCTTCGTTAAGATTGCATACAGGTATCATTTTCAGGTTGTGGTTAACTTCGGCAGTGCAATCTGCTACGGCTATTGTACCCTGGGAGACAGACGGGTTTCTTGTGTGTGTCACCCGAAATCTGTTTTAAGGGAAGCGTATAAAATACGTGCCTTAGCCAAATTCTTATCAGTTTATTTGTATCACTTATGTAACTCGAATCACATGTAATAAATATTACTGTTCTTATATGTATAAAGGAAAACAAATTTTACAACAAACTTAAAACAGATTATACATATTCGAGTTACATTACAGTTTGGTATAACTAAAATATATTTGTAACTAAAACTCTTACGTAGAGTTTGTTATTTAACTTTAAGACTTAATTTCTTTCTTTACGTTTGTATACAGATATAGTTGAAAGATGTCAACTGTACCTATGGTTTCAAGTTCCACTGTTGGATCTCTTACGTCTTCTGTAATGGGACCATTGGTTAGTGCCCAGTCAGCCCAAACTATGGCTAATCATGCTAAGAAGCCTGAAAAGTTCTCGGGTTTGAACTTTAAAAGATGGCAACAGAAGATGTTGTTCTATTTAACTACCCTTCACCTTGCGAGGTATTTGACGGAGTCACCTCCTACTGCGGAGGAGACAAATACTGAAACTGTTACTGCTGTTCAAGCATGGAAACATTCTGAATACTTGTGTCGTAACTATGTGTTAAACGGCCTTGCGGATATGTTGTATAATGTATACTGCAAGATACCAACTTCCAAGGAATTGTGGGAATCCTTGGAACGCAAGTATAAGACTGAGGATGCTGGAACAAAGAAATTTATTATGACCCGATTTTTGGATTACAAGATGGTTGACTCTAAGACTGTGATAAGTCAAGTCCAAGAGTTACAAGTGATTATAAGCGATCTTCTATCTGAAGGAATGACTCTTAGTGAGACATTTCAGGTGGCTGCGATAATTGAGAAGTTACCTCCAAGTTGGATGGACTTCAAAAATTACCTAAAGCATAAACGAAAGGAGATGTCTATGGAAGACTTAATAGTTCGTTTATGTATTGAAGAAGATAATCGAGTTGCACATAACGGAAGTATTTCTGAAAATCAAGTGAAAGACCTCACTAAAGCCTTGAATAAGGCTAATTTGGTTGAACACGGTCAATTGTCTAAACCAAATAAATTTAATAAGGGCAATAAAGGGAAAGGAAAGGGTAAGATGAACAATAAGGGATGAAACCTTGGTCCAAAAGGTGGGATTAAAAAGAAGGTGACTACCTTCAAAGGTAAGTGCTATAACTGTGGTGAATATGGTCATCGAGCTGATCAGTGTAAGGCACCAAAGCGTGAGCGTGCGCAGGTGGTGGAAGAAAATAACATGCCTTTAGTGGCAATGATTACATAATTTTCTGCCTTTATCACTGAAGCTAATATGATCGGAGATAACCCTGGATGGTATGTCGATATCGGGGCTACTCGTCATGTATGTGGTGACAAAACCATGTTTAGTACTTACAAAGAAGCTACGGGTAAGCTTTACATGGGAAATGAAGCCACAGCCGACATCAAGGGTGAAGGCGATGTGATCTTGAAGTTTACTTCGGGGAAGGAACTTACTTTGAGCAACACTTTGTATGTTCCCGAGATACGAAAGAATCTGATTTCGGGTTGGTTGCTTAATAAGTTTGGGTTTCGTGTTGTGATTGAGTCTGATATGGTCGTGTTGACCAAAAAGGGTGTGTTTGTTGGAAAGGGCTATGCCCATAATTCTATGTTTAAAATGTCTGTATCTGTTGTTAAAAATAACATGAATAAAAATGCAACTACTTCTACTTACATGCTTGAGTATAATGATTCAAATATTTGGCATAGTAGATTAGGTCACGTAAATTATAATTCAATTCGTCGTTTGATTAAATTAAAGCACATTCCAACATTCCAAATTGACTTGAAATCAAAATGCAACACGTGTGTTGAAGCCAAACAAACGAAATCTTCGTTTAAATCGGTTGAAAGGAAAACCGAACCTCTTGATTTAATTCACACTGATGTGTGTGATTTAAAATCGGTTCCTACTAGAGATGGAAACAAGTACTTTATCACATTCATTGATGACAGTACTAGATATTGCTATGTATACTTACTTAAGAGTAAGGATGAAGCAATAGACAAGTTTGTCTTGTACAAAATGAGGTTGAGAATCAACTAAATAAAAAGATAAAAATTTTAAGGAGTGATAGAGGAGGTGAATATGTTTCACCATTTGCGGATATGTGTGCGAAAAGTGGAATTATCCACGAATATACTGCTCCTTATTCTCCTCAATCAAATGGCATCACTGAACGGAAAAACCGCACATTAAAAGAAATGATGAACGCCATGCTGATAAGTTCTGCCTTAGGCCAGGAAATGTGGGGAGAAGCTGTATTGTCAGCTTCTTATCTTTTAAATAAGATACCCTTTAAGAAAAAGGACGTAACTCCTTATCAATTATGGACGGGAAGAAAACCGTCTTACAAATACTTGAAAGTGTGGGGATGTTTAGCCAAAGTGGTAATACCTCCACCAAAGGTTCAAAGAATAGGACCGAAAACTGTGGATTGTGTATTCATAGGTTATGCCCAGAATAGTAGTGCTTATCGGTTTCTTGTTTTCAAGTCTGAGAATCCAGAAATACAAAAGAATACTATAATTGAATCAAGGAATGCTTCATTCTGAAGATGTGTTTCCATGTTTGGAAAAACAACATAAAAGATCATCACCATTTGATGAGATTGTTCAAGATAAGGTTCTGAAACAATCAGATGATAATGGGGTAGAGCTGAGAAGAAGTAAAAGGCCAAGAATTGAAAAATCTTTTGGGCCTGATTTTCTTACTTATATGATTGAGGGTGAGCCCCAAACATATCAAGAAGCTATCACCTCTACAGAAGGACCTCAATGGAAAGAAGCTATTAAAAGTGAAATTGATTCTATCCTGCAGAATCATACTTGGGAACTAGTAGATCTTCCACGAGGTTGTAAACCACTTGGATATCGCTGGATATTCAAGAGAAAAATGAAGTCAGATGGCACCATTGACAAATACAAGGCAAGGTTAGTGATCAAAGGGTATAGACAAAAAGAAGGTCTAGACTATTTTGACACTTACTCGCCTGTAACAAGAATAACCTCTGTTAGGTTGGTGCTTGCAATAGCGGCATTGAGAAATTTAGAAGTACATCAAATGGATGTAAAAACCGCGTTTCTAAATGGAGATTTAGAAGAAGAGATTTATATGGAGCAACCTGAGGGTTTCTCTATTCCTGGCCAGGAAGGTAAAGTTTGCAAACTTGTGAAATCTCTATATGGATTGAAGCAAGCTCCAAAACAATGGCACCAAAAGTTTGACAATGTCATACTTGAAAATGGCTTCAAAATTAATGAATGCGACAAGTGTTGTTATGTGAAAGACACACAAAGTGGTTATGTGATCTTATGTCTTTATGTAGATGACATACTTATTGTTGGAAGTAATGATAAGATGATAAGATCTACAAAAGACATGTTGAAAGCGAGATTTGACATGAAAGACATGGGTTTGGCTGATGTAATTCTTGGTATGAAAATCATTAGAACTCAAACTGGTCTTGTTTTAAGTCAATCTCATTATGTGGACAAGATCCTTGAGAAGTTTAGTAAAGATGACACGAGTGTCTCCCAAACTCCTATTGATACTTCTCACCATCTATCAAAGAACAGAGGTGAAGGGGTTAATCAGTTGGAGTACTCAAGGGTCATTGGCAGTCTAATGTATCTGATGACATGTACCAGACCTGATTTAGCTTATGCTGTAAGTAGATTAAGTAGGTACACTAGCAATCCAAGTTTTGAACATTGGAAAAGCATGACACGGTTGTTAAGATACGTGAGATACAAACGTAGTTATGGATTGCACTATGTCCATGATGCAGCTGTTGTTGAAGGATACAGTGATGCAAATTGGATATCTGATATTAAAGATTCAAAATCCACGAGTGGATATGTTTTACCCTTGGTGGGGCTGCTATATCTTGGAAGTCATATAAACAAACTGTTATAGCTGGATCCACTATGGAATCTGAATTCATAGCATTAGACAAAGCTGGAGAAGAAGCTGAGTGGCTGCGTCATTTCTTGGAATATGTTCCAAGATGGCCAAAGCCTGTGACAGCCATTTGTATACATTGTGATTGCCAGTCGGCAATTGGAAGAGCTCAAAGTGCAATGTATAATGGCAAATCAAGACATATACGTCGCAGGCATAATACGATACGACAACTACTCTCAACAGGAGTTATCACAATTGACTATGTGAAGTCAAAGGATAACATTGCGGATCCGCTTACGAAAGCTTTAAGCAGAGAATTAGTATATAAGTCGTCCAAAGGAATGGGACTAAAGCCCATGGAATAATTGTATGAAGGAAAAACCTATCCTAGTTGACTGGAGATCCCATGAACTAGGATCAATAGGACAACCTAATTATACAAATTGTGGTCACTGTGGGGAGGATCCCCTAAACTACTAAAGGGAGTTGAATGCTTCCTAGTCCATTCCTATATTAGATAGTGACAATGTAGGATAAGCTTATAGCTTTTAATGATTTCGTGAAAATCACCTATGCAAAGAGAGAAGTGGGGTCGCTTCGAATAGAATTGTTGGGTGCGCAATTCTTAGAGCTCTCGCAGAACCAGGTTAGTGTTCCATGACCATAACGGACACAACTATGAGAAGTTAACCAAACTAGGGAAAGTATTGTGTGAAGTGTAATAATGTCTACGTAAAGGGTAATTGGTTCAAAGACACCGAATCTACCAATTACTAGGAGACCAAGTACACTTTACAAAGGAAAGTTCAAAGGTCACACCTACTATTCCTGCAATACTTGACTGTTGAAAATGTTATTTGAAATATATATATATTGAGTTTCTTTCATGTGGGAAATTGTTAGAAATTATATATATATTATATATATAAAAGTTATAAGTGAATGAAGAACTCAATGGTTATATAAAATTAGAGTTGTAAGAATTATCCCACATTGGTGATGGGATAAAACATAAGTTCCATTGTCCCACATTGGTGGTGGGGTGGAACATGAGATGCATTGTCTTACTTAAGTGAAGTAATAAACCATGAGTTGGATTGTCCCATATTGGTGGAATGGTAAACTATGAGGTGCCTTATAAGCAAATATTTTCTACACTTGGGTATCCTCCTAGTACATCTATCTAGGCTCGGATGGCCCTCGCCGTCCGAGCCCGAGCCCGTACCCGTGCCCGTGCCCGTGCCCGTGCCCGAGCCCGAGCCCGAGCCCGTGGGCGTGGGCGTGGGCGAATGGGCGTTTGTGGCGTATTGATGGCGCACTTTGCACTTCACACGCTCGCATCGCCGCGAGCCGCTTGAGAGCCGCCTTTATGTTTTTGACATGAGCTAGCATGGCTTCACACTTCGGAAGAGACAGGGTCAAATGGCTGATCACACTTCGGAAGAGACAGGGTCAAATGGCTGATCACACTTCGGAAGAGACAGGGTCAAACAGGTTGGGTGCAGCATGAGTCATGTAGGGACTCATAGTGCAGCAGGTAGGGTGCTGGCTGACTCATGCATGGGCCTGCATGAATATACAACTCTAGGGTGGTGGCCAGAGTTATGCTATAAATAGCTGCACATTTTCAGCCTTATGAGAGACCAAGAAAAACACACAGCAGCAGCACATTTGCTTCAAAACTTGCTCCTGCTCCTGCTTGGGTTTTGATCTTTGCATCTTGTTGATAAAATTCTACGCTTATATCTCTTCGTTAAGATTGCATACAGGTATCATTTTCAGGTTATGGTTAACTTCGGCAGTGGGTTAACTTCGGCAGTGCAATCTGCTACGGCTATTGTACCCTGGGAGACAGACGGGTTTCTTGTGTGTGTCACCCGAAATCTGTTTTAAGGGAAGCGTATAAAATACGTGCCTTAGCCAAATTCTTATCAGTTTATTTGTATCACTTATGTAACTCGAATCACATGCAATAAATATTACTGTTCTTATATGTATAAAGGAAAACAAATTTTACAACATAGGAAACATGAATCATGCAAGAAATTGTTGAATTGAGAGCTTGGATCATACCTTACTATTAATAGTAACTTTTGTGCATGAACTTGATAGTTCAATGATGAATTGGTGTTATTAGGGTGTTAATGATGTTGTATGAACATTGGGATTATGATATGAATACTAGATTGTTGCTATGAATGCTAGAAATCTTAGGTTGGATGTTGTTGTTCATGTCTTGCCAAAGTAGAAACTTTTTAGTTTTGGATGAATGAATCAGGCTAGGTTGATGTTGTTGATCATAGTTGGATGTTGTTATGAGCTTGAAATAGTATATTATTGATGAATTGTATGTTCATTGGGTGTTTACTAGATTTTGGGATGAACTTTTCCAAAGGGAAACTTTATTGTGCATGAACCTTGGATATTTGGAATTGGACTTACTCATGGCTTTAGGATCCTGCTAGAATGCTTGCTGTGGATGTCTAATGTGGTAGAACCTGTTAATTAGATTGTATGGAATGTTACTTGGTTATTGGGTGATTTATGCACTTTGATGACCATGTATGGTTGGTATGTTGACTAGTAACTAGGACATCATGTTTGGGACTGGAAATTGATCATATTGATGTATGTTGTATGTATTGGGCATATTGAATGTGTTGTGGATAGTATGGATGACTTTTTGGTAAATTATCTGTTTTGACCCGTATATGCTAAATCATAGTTATAGGTCATATAAGTAGGTTATGCATGATCTGACCTGTTATATGATACACTGGTTGTGTTATGAACACACTGAGTATGCTAGATGCTAAGAACTTACATGACTTGTATGATATATGCTCATGTCTGTATAAATGGTTTACAACACATAATGTCACCAACGGGTCAACTGGGTCAAACATGTCTATTCCTCTAAAACCTTAAGTCTTGGTTGTAGTGCACTTAGGGTTTCTCATATTCTCTGTTTACACATACTCATGTACTTACATGATCTAGGTAACCTCTGAGGGTTGACTGTTCACTTTGTCTTTCAAGTAAACTCTAGTACTCAATACGCGTATCAGGTGAGTTCATGCCCCACTGTTTTACTTAATATCTTTTGGGGGAGATAGCATACTGGTAACTCTACAACGCTTTTTATATTTAAGATGTGTATGATATTAATATAGTGCTGTTTACCATGATCAAGTCCTCACACTTTCGAATTGTTAATATTGAATAGCGGGGAAACTTGGGTAGTACTACTGGGTCTGACGAGCCCCACCTATGTGACTCGAGGTCAACCGGGTGCAATTTGTCCTATGTACATTTGTCACGATATGGTAAAGTCATGACAGGAGGCAAACATAACACAGTCAGCTTCAATTGCGAAATCACTATGTATTAATATCTTTTTGTTAATAGACTAGCTATCTATTACAATGCACATGCTTATATATATATCACGATTGTTAAACTGTTATGCTTAAACGCAAACTCTTGAACTCACCAACCATTGTGTTGACTTTTTAGTATGCTATTCTCAGGTCGATAATCCGGATTGCCAGTAGGAGCACTGCACGAGTCAAGCATGCATTCTAGAATCAAAACAATGACCCATTTGCTTATCTTTATGATTGGGTTTTTCTTTAAACAGTTGGTTGACGAATGTTTTGCCATGTTATACATTTTTATATTTTGGGTTTGTCTTATTTATAATACGTTTCTGCACGATTTTAAAGTTTGAACTCTGATTTAGTTTGTGTTAAATATGGCATATAGAGTCGTTCCGAGTAACTATTGACTGTGATCCTGATTTGTTCACACGCCTCGCGATAAAACTCCGCATGTGGATTTTGAGGGTGTGACAGATTCGACCACATGACAAGCACGTTAACGAGTAAAAGTTCATGAATATAGTAAAAACCCTTGTAAGATATTTTTTTTTGAACGGCTGGTTAGTTGTTAGTTGTTAGTATCACCAAGTTAGTAATATTCGCCCATGCCAAAGTTTGAACCTTGGACCTCCAAGAGAGGCAAAGCCTTCCACCTCCCCCTTGACCACTAGGTCAAAAGATCATTAGCTTGTAAGATATGATTCGAATCAGTATCTTAGATCTCTATTTAATAGATCATATTGTATATTATCTTTGTAAGTGTGTGCATGATCTTCGTGTATACCGACAATTAAAAAAGTGAATAATTCATTATTTTTATTATTTTATAAAATAAATGATATAATAAATGCCTTTTGGTTTTATTGTATTATTTTAGTTTTGTAACATGATAGAAGTAATATGGTTACTTGTAGCTATCCGACCCACACACATCCTATCGCATATTTCAAGTATTATTATTATTTTTTACATTTTTAAACCAACTATACAACAATAAGATATTATTTAATACAACAAACTAGAAGATTCAAGTGATTTTATATGTATTTTCATTTCAATAAGTTGAAACAATCAATATCATAAGTCATAACGTCGACTTTAACGAGACTTTACTACCTCATCCAAATATTAATGACGATATGTCCTTTTATAACATTGACGTTGAAAGTTTCTATCATCAATATTAAAATCACATTTCATATATGTATTTATTATTAAGTATCGTTCACACTCCAACATTATACTTATCAACAAGGAACATAGCTGTGAGATTTCATGCAGTATCCAGGAGATACGGTGTAGTGAGGTCACACTACAAGGTTTATTGGGCTAAACTTGTAAGAACGAATGATAGAGCAACACAAGTAAGATGTTAAATGGGTCATATTCATAGGTTCGCGTGTTAGACACATGACCACTACAAGGAAGAAGACCAATAGCGGCAACGGACGTCGCCGCTATTGGTTGGCTTTTTCGCCGCTATTAGTATTAGCGGCAACGTGTCGCCGCTAAAGAGTTGCTCCTAATAACTCGTCACTAATGGATACCTAGTCGCCGCTAAAAAGTCGTCGCTAAAAAGTCGTCGCTAATTGACTCAAATGCATATATCTTTCTTTTTTCAATATCCTCATTTCTATCAGGGCGATTGAACTGAGTCTCAACATCTCGAAGGTACCTCGAACAAAATGATAAAGCTTCTTTAGCAACATAACCTTCAGCTATACAACCTTCTGGTCTTGCCTTATTTCTGACATAATTTTTTAGTTTTTTCATATACCTTTCAAACGGATACATCCATCTCATACACACTGGACCACCACAAATCGCTTCATCAGGTAAATGCAAAACTAAATGAACCATAATGTCAAAAAACACTGGAGGATAGATCAATTCTAACTTGCATAATATTATAAGAATTGCCTCCTTAGCTTTCTTCATATTGTCTATTAGTAGTGCTCTGAAGCAAAGTTGCTTAAAAATATACACAGATCAACTATTGTGTATAAGTATCTTTTGCTAAAAAACCTCTAACACCAATCGGTATCAAAATTGCATGAGAATATGACAGTCATGAGATTTCAACCTAGTAATATTAGTATTGTTATCTATCACTCTCTTGCTTATATTAGATCCAAACTCATCAGGCAGTTTTACATTTTTTTATAAAATCACAAAATAACTTTATATCACTGGTCTTCGATGAGTACTTTGGGTGGGGCTATACCACTTGCCATTTTTTTCTCTAACCACTGCCTACTCCGAATATTTAGATTTTTCAAGTCAACTAGTTCGTTTGGTGTATCTTTGCTCTTTTCATTCATTAGAAGAGTACCTAGCAAACTATCACACATATTTTCTCTATATGCATCACATCTAAGTTGTATTTTAGCTGTAAAGAAGACTAGTACTCAAGTTCAAAAATATGCTTCGTTTGGACCAATTTAACTCATACTCCTCCCGCTTTGATTTAACACCTCCAAAATCAGGATGCTTACCCGATAAACAGTAGCGGAGCCGACTAAGTTGAGTTTCTATGTCAGTATCACTAAATTGTTTCAGAGGGCTCTTATCTCGGGTTCCCCGTTGAAGTCCAAACATGTTCTCCATTCATGGTTTCCATCTAAAAATCGACGGTGACCAACATAAACGACTTTATTTGTGACATGCATTGAAGGAGTGTCTTCGTTACAAGTCGGGCATGCTTTGTAGCCCTGCCCGCTCCAGCCTGATAGACTACTACGAGCCGGAAAGTCGTTTACAGTCCATAACAAAGTTGCCCTCATTGTGAAAAATGTTTTGTCGCCATGTCTTTAGTACGTACGCCCGACACCCACAACTGCTTTAGCTCATCCACCAACGCCTAAGAAAACATCCATATCCTTTCCAGGGATTTAGGACCAGGAATCAACAATGACAACATGAATGAGGACTCCTTCATGCATAGCCATAGAGGCAGATTGTATGTCGTGAGTATAACCGCCACATGCTATGAGCCGAACTCATGTTACCAAATGGATTGAAACCGTCAGCTGCAAGTCCTAGGCGGATGTTTCGGGGTTCTCTCGAGAAGGTAGGGTACTTTATATCAAAATCTTTCCATGAAGAAACATCAACAGGATGACGCATCGTACCATCTTCTGATCGTCCGGTATTATGCCAAATCATATCTTTTGCAGTGTGACTTGAAGAATACAAACGTCGTAGTCTGGGGTTAAAGGAAACCATCGTAACACCTTGTGAGGTAACTTCTTGCCCTTTGTATTTGTATCGACCCACCGACTCTAGTTACAAACTGGACAATTTTCTAACAATAGGTTTTCTGCCAGAAAAGAGCACAATCATATTTGCACATGTGTATCGACTCATACCCTAAGCCAATCTTCTTTAATGTCTTCTTGGCTACATAGTGAGAAGAGAAAATTATGTTACCTTCAGGATGTAAAGACTGTAACAAATCAAGGAGCTTATCAAATGAGCTATTGGTCCATTTATTTTTCACCTTAATATTCATAGCTTTGCTAAAAAGTCAAGGAAATAAAACTTAGTACAACCAGGATATAATTTTGATTGAACTTCCTCTAACAAGTCCTCAAAATCATCACGGACACCGCTACGCTCTTCCATAACGTCTTCGATAATGTCAGCCATTTCGTTTGTTGGCTCAACATCATCTACAACTACAACTTCAGGAATTAAAATTTCATCATAATAGATCCAATCCTTGTACGTCCGACACATGTCCCATATTTCTAAATGATATTTCATTTTAACACATCCTTATAATTGAGTATTTCGACATATCCTACACGGACATCTAATCAGACCATATTTGTCGATATGTTTTTAACTCATATCGATAAAAGAGTTGAGTCATTGCTGATACTCGGGTGATCTATGGTTCGGATTAAGAATCCAACGTTTATCGACAGACATGATTACAGAACTGCAATATAATTTAGGATTTAAGTGGAGGAATATAAATATTATGATTAGAATGAGATCACGAAACCTAAAAGCTAATAAGACAAAATTAAATAACAAACCGAACAACAATTTTGTTTTTCATTATAATGAAAATCAATTATAAGCCAATTTCTAATAATGAACAATAATTAAAAGCCAAACTATTCTTGTTATTCATCATGCGTAACTAATTTTGTTTCTCTTAATTAAATACCTAAATAATTTAGTACAACTAATTGTCAATTTCTAATACAAGTTTTTTATACTTTCAATTATTGTAATCAACTAAATAACAAAATACTTAAATCCCTATAGTTCAAATATTAAGCAAAATTTAAAACATATATCAACAAATTTAGTTTATCATCCTAAATATAGTTTCAACAAATATGACTTCTAATCCTAATCCAATTAGTTCAAAAGTTAACCATTTACATCTTAAATAAAATACCTAAATCATTTAGTACAACTAATTTGTCAAATTCTAATACAAGTTTTCTACATTTTCAACTAATTATAACCAACTAAATAACAAATACTCAAAGCCATATAGTTTAAATGTTAAGTAAAACTTAACGCATATATCAACAAATTTAGTTTCTTATCCTAAATATAGTTTCAACAATATGACTTCTAATCATAATCCAATTAGTTCAAAAGTTAACCATTTACATCTTTAATATGGTTTTAACAAATATATTTATCAACTAATCAAAACTTAAATCATAAATATATGTTATCTCATCCAAAATAACACTAATCAAATAAATAATTTTATCAACTAAGCACCATTTAAAGCATTTACATCTATAAAACAAAAATTAAGAAAAAAAAACGAAAAAATACCGAATCTAGAAATCTTTGTAGTAGCGGCGACGGAACAGGAGCAGCAGCGGCGACGGTGGTCAGATCGCGCGTGGTTGTGACCGGTGGTCGGTGACGGTTCATAGTGATGGCTGTGGTGGGTGGTGGGTGGTGGCTGCGGTCGCATAGTGGTGGCTGTGGTGGGTGGTGGGTGGTCGTAGTGGTGGTTGTGGTGGGTGACGTGGTGCGGTTGATGGGTGGTGGCTGGTCGGAGTGGTGCGTAAAGAAGGCGTCGGTGGTGGGTGGGTGTAGGTTGGAGGGAAAGTGAAGAAGGGATAAGAGAAACCCGCGTATATCCATTCATCATTAGCGGCGACGCGTCGCCGCTAAAGGCGTCGCCACTAATGCTCACAGTACGATTTAACAGGAGCCGTCAGATCTAATTGGTTATGGACGGCTAGATGTGGCTCATTTAGTGAACGGTCCTGTCGCCGCTAATACCTGTCGCCGCTAAAGGTGTCGCAGCTAAAGGTCCTGTCGCCGCTAATACCGTTGCCGCTATTGCGCGTTTCTTGTAGTGGACTCAAACACTAATGTTTGTATAACTAGGACGGACAATGAACTAGTCGCATTATTAGTCCACTGGTCGAATTAGTTGGACCTGTTGGACCAAGTTTAAGAATTAAATGATTTTATATTAATTTTAAAGTTTTTGAAAATATAGAAAATTTCAATGACAAAAAACATAACTTGAATTTAAAGTAAATTGAAAAAAGTAGTTATAAACATCTAACCATAAAACATACACATCGTTTGTGTGATCTAGATTTATAATAGTTATATGTTCTAAATATTGTTTGCCGGTATTATAATGCATGTTTAATGGTTTTAGTATATCGTTATTAGGAAAATCGAATATGTCTGGAGTTTGGAGGTATAATGATATCTCTTGTAAACTTTATAAACATTATGTGTTCAGATTTTTAACAACAATTCGATTTAGTGCAGTTGGCAATTCTGATATCTTTCAATTTCCTCTATAAGGTCACAGACTCACAGGTTTGATGCAACATTTAACCTTTAAACTTCTGTGCTATTTTCATTTATGTAGCTTCCTAACCCAAATTCCCACAAAGGCTTTTGCATCATCCTATGAGAAAACAGTCACACATAGCTCCAAAAAGTAATGCGAGCCTCATTTCCTTGTCTATAGAATGGTCTCCCTTTTGGCCTTTGACACTTGAAACATCCCGGTCCAACTGGGCTTCACGGTCCCGTGGTTCAGTCGGAAACCGTATTAACTTGCTGGTTAATTAAAGGACGACCTAAAAGTTTAGAAGTGGACCGCTGTTGTGCCTGCGTCCTGGTTTAACTGGTTTTGTCGACTAGTATGGTTTGGCCACAAAAACATTGTTGCACGTGACATGAGTTTTTGTGAGTTAGGATGAGCTCACCCTAATTAACCTCAAATTTTTAATCTCGTTTCCTTGTTTTTTCTTTAATACCCTAAAATAGTTAATTTGCAACATAAAATACAAATTGATATAATCACTTGTAACTATAATATTTGATTCTCATTAAATTTTAATCTTCTATATTGGTATAATAACGTCATCAGTTATGTTTGACATAAACACATTTTTTAATGTTTCTTAAAATTGACTTGAACATGATCCCGTGGTTAACATGTTCGCTGGTAATATGTGAAACTCACCCAAGATTGTTTATGCTAAACTAAAACTGTAAATCTCATAAAAGTTTTGTCATTTTTTCATGTTGTATTTGAAATTCTAAACATTTTTGACACGTGAGATAAGGTGATGGTGAAGTTTGAGAATGAGAAAAATACTCTCCTTTTTTCTATATAGGTATCCTGAAAAAAACCTTTTATTCAATCATAATCTTAAAGGAACACTTATTTCCCAACTTATCACATCATTATAACGTTTTACTTTTGTTAAGGATTTTACCTTTTCTTTTTCAACCTACTCGAACTCTTAACATTTTTCAATAATTCAATAATTAAAAATAACCATATATGTATCTGAATCATCCCTGCATGTATATATTTGGATATATTTTATTAAGAACAAGAAATATGTTAAAAGCGTCTAAGAAATGTATACATCACGTACATAGCATTTCAATTAACATTGCAAATAAAAAGAAATCGTTTAGTTTTCATCTTTCCATTATTTCGTTGATAGTATAACATGCCTTCTCAATTATTATTAGAAAACTATAAAATGTGCGTATTTTGCATACAATGTGGATCATATATGTACTTAATTAAAAGACTGTACATATCGTACTTTTAGAAAATAAAACAAACAAACAAACATACTCTCCCACTCAAGAGCAGGGTCTGTGAGGGGTAGGTGGCGGCGCGTCTTTCCTCTATCTTGTGATGTGAATACTAGGATCTCAATTCAGGAATTATCAGTATTAAAATAAATCAATTCAATGATCGCGGAATTATCATTAATTGACGTTTAATTGTTTTAATGATTAATGATGAACACAACCACAGAAACACAATAACTGTGAACTCAATAATTATTCAAACGTATTTCATTAACTATCAAGTAATGATTACAAAAGAATAATAAAGAATAACTATGAACAATGAATTCAGTGAATCGAATAATGTTGATGTTGATGTGACGGCGGTTAGGGTTGCACAATGATGTAACTGTTGACAGCCGTAATATTGATTGATTGTGTTCTCCGAGATGTGAAACCTAGGACTCGTATTTATAGATGGTTTGAGTCGGCTAAGGAAACACCGAATCTCTTGGGATTTGTTATTGATTGTGTTGACTTGTTTGACTTCTTGGTATTTGCAATCGCACAAGTATAATGTTCTTCCGCAGGAGTCTTGTCGTCCGCAGAACTTTTGTTCTTCCGTAGATGAATTGCTCTTCCGTAGAAGTGTTGTTCTTTCGTAGGAAATCCTTCTTCCGTAGGAGTCTTCACTTCATGGTCCTTTGATCATCCGCAGGAATATTCACTTGGTCTTTTGGTCTTGTAAGAAACATATCTACGGATTAACAATAATGTTCATCCGTAGATGTTTCTTACACTTGGTCAATATCATGAATCCTTCCAAGTATATTGTTTCTCCCTGTCAACAGTCACAAATCAACACACACATATATGGGTTAACCTATAGATCCAATGCACATATATATATATATATATATATATATATTGACTGTTACAAGTATTAATTACAAGACTTGACTCAAGTACTAGGCCTATACAAAATGATCTAGACCTATACACTCTAGATCCAACATGTGAGATAGAGAGACTGCTTCCGAAGAGACCCCCGAATCGGTAACGAAAACCAATAACAGTCGCAATCGTAAACATAAAGTAAGTCAGACAACACACAGGTATAAATCACTTAAAATACATAGAAAGCGTGTACATCAAATAAGCAGGTAGAATCACGTATAAGGGTAGAATTAGGAAGACAGGTGGGCCGCAACAGATCACGTATAAGGGCAGAATTAGGAAGACAGGTGGGCCTATACAAAATGATCTAGACCTATACCTCTAGATCAACAATACTCCCCCTTAGGCTTAGCTCCTTGTAATCAGTCCTTCAAAACTGCAAGCTCTTTTACTCTTGCTATCATCTTATTGTAGAAGTAAGATACAGCAGTCTTCTGATCATCGTACTTGTACTTGATCTTCATTCTGCTGATCTTCTTCAGTGTATCGTAACTCAGCCCCAAAACATCTTCTTCAGTAGTGAGTGTTTCCACTACACTATCGTTATGTACAATTTCCAGCTCATCTTCTTCTGAGATTCTGAGCTCAGACACCTCTTCTATTGTTGTTCCCTTCAACAGCCCAGCTTCATGCTTTCTTCTCTTGTGTGCCTTTGCATACAATTATCTACAACTTGTATCATGTGTACATACAGGCAGAGATCATTCTGAGCTTTTCCATCTGATAGCTTTGGGAAGAATTTGTCGTGTAGATATGATGTGTAGCTTAGATGCAGCATCTTTATCTCTACTGGGTCGAAAATTCTTATCTTTTCAGCCTTCTTCCCATCAGCATTTCTCAGCAATACCATCTCTTTATTTCTTTCAACATATCCCCATTTTGTGATGGGATAAGTGAATTGATTTCCTTTGATGCTTTTGATGGTATCTGAGCTTTTGTCACATCCAACTCTCTTTAGCATATCATCATCTACAAGAGATGAGACTTCAGCTGTTCTTCTTTTCTTACTTTGTTTGATTCTTTTGTGCTCCTTATCATCTTTCTTTGCTTGTATGAGCACATCATCAGTAAATCTGGTTTTCATACCATTTACAGCTGCAGAGAAGTCTCTCCCCCTAAGATGGATTGGATAGTTGGATATTGGGATGCTTTGTAAATCCCTGATGTCTTGCTCTGGAAGACTCAACAGAGCTTCCACATCATGGAAGTATTGAATTCTTCCAGATGTCCTCTTTATTACTGCACAATCCCAGTCTGGATCATATTTCCAGGCCATAATCCTGTGTTCTTCCACAGAACTGGGAGTTGTGATATGATCATACAGTTCAATCAGGGTTGATTTCTTTTCAGTAATTTCTCGAACTGTTGTTCCCAGAGGCCAGACCTTTCCGGGGATTACTGCCCTTGGTGCACTGATTAGTTTTTCTTTTTCCTTGTGCTGATCTTTTGGTTCAACTGTTATTGGATCAGCAGCAAGTTTACTTTGTTGTTCATGAGTTGGATGTGGAGCAGTGGTTCTAAACTTAGCACCAGTTTCTAATTCCACTTTCATCACATGCTCCATCATCCTCCGCAGTTCTCCAGTAGATCTACCTTTGAGCTCATGCGGTTTGTAATTGTGGCCCTGTAACCAGCATGTCATGTTATACTTGGTAAGCTTGGCTGTGTCACAGTGGCCTAAGTCTTTCTTGATCTTTTCTAATGACTGAAAGACAGTGAAGGCTTCATAATCACAGTTTGGAATTATGAATCTTGCAAATTCGAACTCTTTCAGTACATTCTTCATTTCAGTAGAATTCATCCTCTCAACCATGTCATAAGGAAAACCATGGTTGATGAGGGTCATGAACATGCTTGAATCAGGCCTCTCTTCCAGAATGTCTGCTGTGGTTAGAAGGTCATCGGCCTTTCCTCCCTTTTATCAGTGGGGGACTCCATCCTGGTCAGCTCCTCCCATTCTTTCTCACTATCATCATCATCTTCGGATGATACCTTCACAGTAGACACATCTACTGAAGGTGTAGGTTCAGGGGATGGAAGCTTTTGTCTTTCTGGGGAGGCTTCATCTTCTGATTTCTTCTTGATTGCACCCAAGTATTGTCTTTTTCTGGAATATAGAATCAATTGCTTTGGAGCTTCCGCTGAAGGTTTTGATTGTTCAACACTTGGTGCCTCTCCTTTTTCCAGGACAGAGATCTTCTTTTTCAGCTTCTCTATCTCTTCATCCTTCTGTTTGATCATCTGAACTTTATCATTTTGCTCAATTTTCAAAGATGCCTCCAATTGTTCTTTTTGCAACAGTGCATCAATCACTTCATTGTTGCTTATTGCATCCTTTCTCAGCCTTTCAGACTTGCATCTTTCTTCATTAGCTCTTCATCTTTCTCTTGAATGATACCTTTCAGCTCTTGTATTCTTTGCTTTCGCTTATTTGATTTGAGTACTAACTTGTTGTACTCAGCAACCAAAAGCTTTTGCTGACAGGAATGTCACTATCACTTAAGTCATCTTCATGATATGCAATGACATCCTCAGCAAATCCTTGTTGTAATTCCCTTTGCTCATCAGCAGTTTGATTTTCTTTCATTGGAGATATGAGATCAGTATTTTCTGATGGCACTTGTTCTTCAGTGTGTGTGGGAGAGATGGGAACAGTGCTGGCTTGAGATAGTAACTCAGTCTCTCCTGAGTGTACAGAGTGTACAGACTCAGTTATCTCAAAAAGTTCAGTGCTAGCACTTTCCGGTGATGGATGTTTTGGTGATTCTGGTGGTGGTTGTACAGGGGATTGGATTTGTAGTGGAGAGAAAGGTTGAGTGTGATGTAAGATGAATGAGAAGGTGATGGTGATTGTTGTTGAACTGGAGAGATTGGCTGAGTGTTTTTGGTAGAAGATGAGGATATCAGCAGTGGAGATTCATGGTGATGAATTGGTGATATTGGTTGGGTGTTGATGTTGGCTGGTGATTGTGATTGATGAGGGGGTGTTTGGCTAGGTGATGATGTTAGAGTGGTGGAGTTTGGATTGGTGAGTGATGTTGGAGTGGTGGTGTTTGACTTGGTGAGTGAGAAGCTTGAACAGATTCAGCAGATGACTCTGCTTCATCTACCCAAACCAATTCTTGTGGTAAGTCTGCTTGAGCATCCACCACATGTGCGAACATGGGCATGTCCTCACCCTGGTACTTCCCACTGAGTTTGTTCAGCACAGATTTGCCCAAGTGTGCTTGAACAAACACTTCTCCAACTCTGTCCAGCCTTGGAAGTTCTGAATTGATCACCAGTTGTAGAAATCTTGGGAACATGTACATTTTGTCATTTCTCTGAAGTTTGACTTGTTCACATAGACAATTGAAGATATACTTGGAGTAGTTATAGGTTCTACCCTCGAAGATCCCAATGATTCCAGATGATATGTGTCGTGAAAATCTATCGAGCCCCGACTTCCTGTTGGACATGCACTTCAGGTAGGTATGGCATAAGAATCGATACGGTTTGCACAGCCTACCCTTTTTTATCTCCCCTTTCTCATAATCTCCATCATATCCCATCAAGTTGAATACCTTCTCAATGTATTCATTCTCGAATACATCAGGGTGCCCAATCTCACGATCACTAATTCCAACATCTTCTTATAGTGCTTTCATTGATCCGAATACGCTCATTCAGTATCTCAGCAGCAATCACTTCCTCATACCTTGTTGTTCAACCCGTGCTGAGTTCCAAAAGTCGATTATGTGTGCCTGATGGATCACAGGCTCTGCCTTTAAGGCTTGGAAGAGCCTGGACCGCCGAAGATATCTTATGATATCTCGACATCCTTCAGCCGCAGGATCATCAGCATTTAAGAACGCGCACACATTGTGTTCCTTTGCGAATCTGTTTGCCATCTGTAAACAACAATGAAAATCGAGTTAGCATACATGAAGTTGAATCGTTTTAATGGCAATAACCGATTAACCAGTTCCGTACTGATGTTTAGAACATAATTTACCTTCGTAATAACAGTAATCGATTACTGAATAATGTTGATTATGTTTTCTTGGAACAGATTTTTAAAGTTTGAATGAGGGGGAAAGTGGGCGATTTTCTAGGTTAAAACCCAAAAGTGTTCTGAAAAATTGATTAATGAATTCTGAGTCTGACATCTTATTTATAACCGAACATATTAATTTCTTTTATTAATTATGTTGGGCCCACTTTCCATTTATCCGTCCATATACTAAGTTTATTTCGAATGCATTTCTTCTTCCGCAGAACATCTGCGGAACCTTAACATCTGCGGATGTTTTGACATCTGCGGATGCCTTAGCTCAAATACAATGCATGTGCTGCTGAATCAGAAATCACATAATACTTCTACGGATGAGAGGTATTATTGAGACTTCTGCGGATGCAGAAATTTCACTGTTACTTCTACGGATGAGAAGTATTACTGAAACTTCTGCGGAACTTAAAGTTCTGTTAAAAAAAACTTTAATTTAAATGTATGATGTCTACTGGTAGAATCAATTATTGATGTTAGACATTGTTGACTTTATTTGCATGGCAATTAAGTACAAAAAAGCAAGTGTCCTGTATCCTGCATTCACGTTAGTGCTCAAGTTCCAATTCCTTCAAAGTAAATTAAATCAATTAACAGCTTTTTATTGTTTTTCATGCATGAACTACTCCCCCTAAATTTATGATTAATGGTAAACTGTTGCATTCATCATAAATTTAAGTTGTAAACAGGCATGACAGGCATATGACAGTCTAAGTGAGAGAAAATCAGTTAAGAGGACAATTAAACATCTGGCTTAAACAATTACATGCATGCATATATATATAGAGGGATCATACTATGACTTAGCTTCTGCTGATGTTGATTAGTTGATTCAATACACACTTGATTGTAAGTATATAGATCCACTGAAATTCATACATGAGTAATGTATCAACTAGGCATGCTATTTATCATGTTTTGAAGTTTGTTAATCAGTAACTATCATGAGTTCCTCATTCAAGTGTCATTAGAGTATGTCCTCCGTAGGTGAGGCAAATCACTACATTTCACACTTAATGACTATGTACATTAAGTTATAAGTTCTATCTCGAGACAAATTACAGTCTCATGAATGCTTTGATGTTAAAGCTCTTTGAATTATGTACAATTGATCACAAGTGATTTTTTAGAGCTGAGAGATGATCTTCATAGTCACCAGGTCTTTACTTTCGTAAAACAGAGGTGAACTTAACCCAGGTCTTTGTTTACACAAAACAGAGGGAGAATGAAGATCATAATCTTGGATCATATCCCCAGGTCTTTGTTCACATAAAACAGAGGGAATATGACTTTGCAAAGATAGAAGATTATAAAGTATTTTACATAGTGTGCTTTTGTAGTTGATTTGATCACATTAAGAGATAACTTATTCTTCTGACTCTCAAAATGGAGTTCCCACGGACAGATACCTGTTGCTCTTAGTTTTGCATGCTCTTAGTTTTGTTTCCACTCAAGATGAACCTACTCACATATCAGAATGATACAAGTCAGTTTGAGTGTTTGTTTAAAAACCAAGCATAGTCTACTATCATTTCCCAAATATAATGCATGCACAGATGTTCTATCAGATACTTAAATCATCCCTAACTATTACTCTACACAAAGTCAGTCATATGCTTTTGTTGAGTTACTCTAAGTTAATCATCCCCAAAGATTCTATCAGAAAATTAAATCTAACAGAATCAAATGCTTTAGTGAACAAATCCGCAATCTGATTGGTTGTGTCTACTTTGACTAACTTGATTAGACCCTTTTCTGAGCAGTCTCTCAGAAAATGGTATCTGATTTCAATGTTTTTTGTTTTACTATGTTGAACTAGGTTAGCAGTTATAAACATAGCAGCTGAATTATCAATATGAATTGGTGTTTGAAGGAAATTGTAACCATAATCAAGTAATTGGTTCTGCAACCAAAGTACTTGAGAGCAACCAGCTGAAGCAGCTATGTACTCAGCTTCAGCTGTGGACACGGATACATTGGTTTGCTTCTTGCACTGCCAAGAAACAAGTCTTGGTCCTAGAAACTAACATCCACCAGTTGTGGATTTTCTGTTGTTGTTGCACCCTCCATAGTCACTATCTGAATAGGAGTGGAGGCTGAAATCTCCATCTTTAGGATACCACAGTCCTAATGCAGGTTTGCCTTTAATATCTGAAAATCCTCTTCACAGCATCAGATGGGACTCCTTTGGGTCTGATTGATACCTGGCACAAACACAGACAGCAAACATTATGTCAGGTTTACTGGCAGTTAAGTACATTAAAGAACCGATCATTGATCTATACAATCTTTGATCTACTGATTTTCCAGCAGTGTCAGGCACAATCTTGTCTATTGTTGAGGCTGGTGTCTTGCATGAAGTTGAATCAACAAGATTGTACTTCTTCAGAATTTGATGAATGTACTTTTCTTGATTGATGAAAATGCCATCTGTTTTCTGATGAACTTGTAAGCCAAGGAAGAATGTCAATTCTCCCATGGAGCTCATCTGAAAGTCAGATTTCATTAAGTCTTCAAAGCTTTGACACAGTTTCTTGTTGGTTGATCCAAATATTATGTCATCAACATATATTTGAACCACCAAAAGATCTTAATGTTCATGTTTGAAGAAGAGTGTCTGATCAATTGTTCCTCTCTTGTAGCCATTCTTCAGTAGGAAGGATGACAATGTGTCATACCACTTTCTGGGTGCTTGATGAAGACCATACAAAGCTTTGTCAAGCTTGTATACTCTATGTGGATAATCAGGGTCTTCAAATCCAGGGGGTTGAGCCACATAGACTTCTTCATCAATTTTCCCATAAAGGAAAGCACACTTCACATCCATTTGATAGACTGTGAACTTCTTGAAGGAGGCATAAGCTAGGAAGACCCTTATAGCTTCAATTCTTGCAACTGGTGCAAAAACTTCATCATAGTCTATCCCTTCTTCTTGAGTATATCCTTGAGCAATAAGCCTAGCTTTGTTTCTCACGATTATACCCCTGTCATCCAGCTTGTTTTTGAATAGCCACCTTGTTCCAATTGGATGTTGACCTTGAGGCAGGTCTACAAGATTCCACACCTTTTGTTTTCTGAATTGTTGAAGTTCTTCTTGCATAGCCTCAACCCAACTGTTGTCCTTTAGAGCAGCTGTAATGTTTGCAGGAACTGTTTGTGACAAAAAGCAGGTGAACAAACAAATGTTTGCCACGCCTCCTTTGCTCCTTGTAGTTCTTGCATTCAGGTCTCCAATGATATTGTCTGTTGGATGAGACTTGTGGATTCTGCTTGTTGAGGCAGCATCAACTGGAACTGTGGATTCTAAGTTTGAGAAACCCATTGAAGCAGATGGAGTCAGCTGAGAAGTTGAGTCTATGAAGTAATCAAAGGCTCATGGTCATTAGGATCAGCTTGTGTGTTAGTTGCTGCTGGGTTGTCTTCTTCCGCAGGAAGTTCTACGGAAGCATTTTGTTCTTCCGCAGGAGTAACTGCAACATCTACGGAGGCATTTTGTACTTCCGTAGGAGTTACAGCACTATCCACGGATGAACATTGTTGAGTTGCAGGCATGGTTTGTTGATTCAACACCTCCTCTCTATCCCTTTGTTCAGCGGCTGAAGCAGGACTTACATCTGCGGATACTGATGCATCTGCGGATGTGTTTACTGATGTAACTTCATGCTGCTGACATGATTCTTGCTGAGGTGCAGTTGAAAGTTGTGCCCGTGGTGGGTCAGCTGTCAGGGGCACTTCATTCAAACTTGGAGGCATAAATGGATAGCATGTATCCGCAGCACCTGCATTGATCAGATAGCCAGTGTTAAATGATTCAGTTAATGCATCTATATCAAATAACCAAGATGATCCTTTTACATTTGTAGTAAACATGGATTCATCAAAAGAAACATTGGGAGTCTCTTCAATATGTTATGTTCTGAAATATAGACCCTATATGATTTAGAAGTGGATGAATATCCAACAAAGAAACCATCATAGACTTTTTCAGAAAATTTTCCCAATTTTCTTTAGTATTCAAAACAGACACATGACACCCAAAAGCTCTAAGATATCCTATAAAAGGTTTTCTTTTAAATAAGAGCTCATAGGGGGTTTTATTATGTTCTTTGACAATTAATGTTCTATTTTGAACATTGCAAGCTGTATTCACAGCTTTTGCCCAGAAGGTTATGGGCAAATGAGAATCAGCTAGCATTGTTCTGGCTGCTTCTATGAGTGTTCTATTTCTTCTTTCAGCCACTCCATTTTGTTGTGGAGTTCTTGGTGCACTGAATTGTCAAGCTATCCCTTTATTCCTGCAAAAAGAATCCAAATCAGCATTAACAAATTCAGCTCCATTATCACTCCTAAAAATTTTAACTTTTAGATCAAGTTGATTCTCAATCTTGATCACAAAGTCTATTAATGTTTCAGATATTTCACTCTTATGTTTTAAGAAAAAGACCCATGTGAATCTAGTGAAATCATATACTATCACCAAACAATATTGTCTTTTTCCAATGCTCAGCACATTGGTTGGACCAAAGAGGTCCATGTGAAGCAATTTGAGTGGTGTAGTGTTAGTGTTGATTGTTTTGGATTTATGAGACACTCTGTGTTGTTTTCCTTTATAACATGAAGAACAATGATTAGAACAATGAAATTCTTTCTTTGGTAATCCAATGACTAAGTCATTTTTCACCAATTTATTCATGTTCTTCATGTTGGAATGGACAAGCCTTCTATGCCACAGTTGTGATTCATCTTCTGAAGATTTAGACAGCAGGCATGTCTCATGATTTGTGAGTGATGTGTTGTTCATATCCAAGACATATGTGTTGCCTTTTCTTGCTGCTTTAAGAAGGATCCAGTCTGCTGGAACTGCAAAACCTGGCTTAAGAATGTAACAGTTAGTGTTATCAAATAGTGTTAAGTAATTTTGATCACAAATTTGGGAAACACTAAGTAAATTATACTGCAAATTTTCACAGTAATTTACTTTTTCAAATGTTAAAACACCATTTGTTACCATTCCCTCACCAACAATTTTACCTCCCTTCTTATTCCCACCAATTGCCACATAAGAGGCATGTTTATGTTTGAAGTCATGGAGAAGTGCACAGTTGCCTGTCATATGTCTGGAACAACCACTGTCAACATACCACTTGTTGTCAGCTCTCCATGATTGTGCCTCTCTGGCCATAGGAGGAACTTTGTTTTCCATATGTGCCATTAATGCTTGATTCTCCTCTAACACTTCCTTCTCATACATACTCCAGTCACATGTTCCATCTTGAAGTATGATCAGCCCTGTCTCTTTAGAATTGCTTGGTCCTGCTGATGTATTTGTGGCTGGTGGGGAGGTTAGCTGAGGTTGCCTATGCAGAGATCTTTGATAGGTTGATTGCTGATTCTGATATTGCTGTTGCTGCTGATGTTGTTGCTGCTGCTGCTGATACTGCTGAGATGATTGTTGGTTGCATTCTCTAGAGAAGTGACCATAGAGATTGCACTTGAAACATCTGACTTTAGACTTATCAACACCAATCTTTGATGTTTTACTTGCTACAGCCAGATTTTTATTTCTCCACAGATATTGCTTAGCTCTGTAAGCAATCATTGCCATCTGCCATTGTAGATCCATCTCTTCTACTACATCAGGATGGAGTTTCTTCAAGTCTTGCTGACAGATGTTTGCTGATGTAAGTGAACTTCCAAGATATGCTTGAAAGCTAGAACTAAATGCTGCAAAGGCTGCTTTTTGTTCTTTAGAATCCAATATCACAGTTATTGGTTCTGACTGTTTGTTCTGTTGAGAAGAGTTTGCAGTTGCTGAAGTATCTCTTTTCTCTGTAGATCTTCCCTTTTCCTTTTGATTTTTACTTTGAGATGATTTCTTAGTGGGTTTGGATGCATAAAAACTGACTTCCTCTTCATCATCACTCAAAGTACAAGAGTTATCACCTTCATTATTTGAGATAAATGCACTTCCAGCATTTTTGGTTTCCTTGAAGTGATAAGGTGAGACATGAGTTCTCACACTCTTGTTTCTTGATTGTTCATCTAGTTCAAGAGCTTCTACCTTAGCAACCAATGTATCTAGACCAGTTGTCTTGAGATCTATGGTGTTCTTGAACATGGACACTGTTTGCTTCCAACTTTCAGGCAAAGTGTGGAGCATCTTCTTGTTCAGTTCCTCAGTGGTATACTTTAACTCCAAGATATTCATCTCAGTAACAAGTTGCATAAATCTATGGAGTTGCTGAGGAATTGATTCACCCTCAATATGATGAAAGGTTTCATATTGTGATCTGAGGGTGTCTTTCCTTATGCTTCGGATCTCATCACTCCCTCACAGAGAGTGTGAAGTATCTTCCATAGGGAATTTGCTGTTTTGTAATTCTCGCACCTGATTAAGATCTCTTCTGGCAAAGCCATACTAAGCAAACTGTATGCTTTAATATCGACTTTGACCTTCTTGACATCATCAGGTGACAAGTTCTTCGTGCTGATCGGCTGATTCTTGTCATTATAATCCGGCCCAAGAGTGGGTGGAATATAAGGACCCTGAGTGATGGACTCCCACAAGTCAGAATCTGTGTAGTTCACATGATTCCTGAACTTGATCTTCCAGGATTTAAAATCAGCTTTGGTTTCCAACTTTGGCGGTTGATAAGATCCTCCATCAAAAGTACTCATGTTTGATGCAAAATTATGAATCAAAACTTAAATGCTAAAATTGACAAATCTATCGAAGACTCAGATCTAGTATTCAATTGATTTGAATATAGATCTAAATCAAACAAGCAATGAGAGAATGCTTGCTGAATGACAAGTCGTTGATTTAATTGTTTGAAAATCAATTAAACAATTTTAATACTGATAGATCAATTGATCTAAATCAATGAGCACCAAGCTCTGATACCACCTGTGAATACGAGGATCTCAATTCAGGAATTATCAGTATTAAAATAAATCAATTCAATGATCGTGGAATTATCATTAATTGACGTTTAATTGTTTTAATGATTAATGATGAACACAACCACAGGAACACAATAACTGCGAACTCAATAATTATTCAAACGTATTTCATTAACTATCAAGTAATGATTACAAAAGAATAATAAAGAATAACTATGAACAATGAATTCAGTGAATCGAATAATGTTGATGTTGATGTGACGGCGGTTAGGGTTGCACAATGATGTAACTGTTGACAGCCGTAATATTGATTGATTGTGTTCTCTGAGATGTGAAACCTAGGACTCGTATTTATAGATGGTTTGAGTCGGCTAAGGAAACACCGAATCTCTTGGGATTTGTTATTGATTATGTTGACTTGTTTGACTTCTTGGTATTTGCAATCGCACAAGTATAATGTTCTTCCGCAGGAGTCTTGTCGTCCGCAGAACTTTTGTTCTTCCGTAGATGAATTGCTCTTCCGTAGAAGTGTTGTTCTTCCGTAGGAAATCCTTCTTCCGTAGGAGTCTTCACTTCATGGTCCTTTGATCATCCGCAGGAATATTCACTTGGTCATTTGGTCTTGTAAGAAACATATCTACGGATTAACAATAATGTTCATCCGTAGATGTTTCTTACACTTGGTCAATATCATGAATCCTTCAAAGTATATTGTTTCTCCCTGTCAACAGTCACAAATCAACACACACATATATGGGTTAACCTATAGATTCAATGCACATATATATATATATATATATTGACTGTTACAAGTATTAATTACAAGACTTGACTCAAGTACTAGGCCTATACAAAATGATCTAGACCTATACACTCTAGATCCAACATGTGAGATAGAGAGACTGCTTCCGAAGAGACCCCCGAATCGGTAACGAAAACCAATAACAGTCGCAATCGTAAATAAAGTAAGTCAGACAACACACAGGTATAAATCACTTAAAATACATAGAAACCGTGTACATCAAATAAGCAGTAGAATCACGTATAAGGGCAGAACTAGGAAGACAGGTGGGCCGCAACAGATCTACGTCTACCCTTCCTACCCAAGATCTACGTCTACCCTTCCTACCCACCGGTCCCGCTAGAAATCCTTAATTTTAATTCTACGTCTCCACTCACTCCTATCCTCGATCATGTGCTCAGAGAGGTGCAAGTCTATCATATCTCGCCTAATTATTTCGTCCCAAGTCAACCTAGGTCGGCCTCTATTCCTCCTACCCTCTACGGTGATGTTCTTTACTACTCTAACGGGTGCTACCATCGACCTTCGCTTAACGTGCCCAAAACCATCTTAATCTTCCCTCTCTTATTTTATCTGTGATACACGCCACCTCCAGCCTCCGTCGAATCGCGTCGTTTCTTATTCGATCCAATCTTGTGTGTCCACACATCCATCTCAGCATACGCATTTCCGCGACCTCTATTGTCTCTGGTGCGATTTCTTTATGGCCCAACAGTCTGTTACGTATAACATAGCTGGACGTACTGCCGCTCTATAAAGTTTTCCCTTTATGGCCCAACAGTCTGTTCCGTATAACATGGCCCAACAGTCTGTTCCGTATAACATATCGTACTTTTAGAAAATATATTTAAAATTTTAAAATTTGAATTATTTGATCAATTTATATAATATATAATACAGAGTTCAAGTAGTTTTCAATAAATTTATATTTCTTAATAAATTGTGCCCATAGATATACTATTGTAAGCACACCTTTAATAGTGACAAGTAAATTATAGTTTAAGCATAATCCCTGCGAACTATTGCAGATTTGTTTCACTTTTTTATAATCTATCAACACTTGGACTCTATTAGAACATTATCAGTATTAGGAAAACACTAAAAACGATCCTAATCAACTTCCACATCAAAAGAATATTAGTTTTATAATCTCTAAAAGCATCCTTAATAAGAAGACTCAAAACATCTAAATGTTGGCCAAATTATCACTATGTTTTTTATTTTCATCTACTATTATCTTTCACTCTATTTATTTCATATATAAAAAATATACTTTATCTATTAATGGCCCCATCCCAATTTATTTTTTGAAGTTCACGATGATGAACTTTTACATCAGAATACAAGGACCCAATAGGAATGCTAACAAAAAACAGTCTGCAAAAAATTACCTCAAACTCTTATTGTAGATGGTGTTAGCAGGGATAAAACCCAAACTTGAAAATTACAAATGTAAACAAACCAAAGGTCATAACAATGATTATAGGTGCATCTTTTTCTTTGTCTAAATCTAACTTTTAAGTTACTTTGTTATCTTTTTTTCTCCTTTTTAAATGGAATCATCGTTTTACAGAATTTTTTTTTATAAACATTTACAGCAAATTTGCGATAACTTTATAATTGTCACAAGATTATGACGACTTTCTGACAAATAGCAACAAAAGTTTCATGTAAAATTAGTACAAATCTCCGACAAACTAGCTACAAAATAAAATTTTGTTGATAATTCGTCTACAAAAGAAGCGCATTCTGATAATTCTCAAAAAAAATTCAACAGAAGTATTAGTTCTAAACACTCATGATATGAAATAAAAATTAAAAATTTAAAAATTATGTACTTGTGCCAAAAGGTTGTAACCCCTTTTGATATCATCGCAACCTTCATTTACATCACGTCAAGCCAAATACCTCAAACCGATAACCGTTCATCATCACCGCAAAACAAAAACCAGATCATAGCCCCAATGCATGAACAAAACATCATCATCAAAATGTAAAAATCACAACAGCAACAGGCAAGCCATGGTAATAGACAGACGGTTACCATGACACTATGTCTTATATAGGTTCGCACTCACCATCATAGAGCCAACAAAATGTATCAGCTGAATGACAGTCTATCGTCATCAACACAGATAGACCCATCGATAATCAGATTAAACAATAGCGCATTACACATATTAAATTCAAGCTCAGATAATAACATGTGACTTGCATGTGACTAAAATATATGACTCATATTGTTTAATAGAGGTCTCACAAATTAAGGGTGTGTTTGTTTTTTTGAAGAAGTACTTCTGAACCTCTTTTGTCTGCGCCAAAAAGAGGGGGCAGACGTTTATGGTCTGCAGATTGTTTGTTTTTCTGAAGACGTTTCACTGAAAAGGTCTGCGTGACCTCTGCTCCAAGAAGAGGTGGACCAAAGTCTTCCCACCTCTTCCACCTCTTCTTAACATATCAATCCTAACCCCCATTTTTTCCCACAACCCACAGAGCTGCTCCCGATCGCCTCCCCCGTCGCCGTCGCCTCCCCCGTCGCCGTCGCCCGTGAAGAGCAGGGGTTTGCAGCTGATATGTGGGCTCTTGGGTGTGTGGTGATTGAGATGGCAACTGGTGGTAACCCGTGGCCGGAGATGGAGAATCCGGTGTCGGTTTTGTATAGAATTGGGTACTCCGGCGATGTGCCATTGTTTCCGGTGGGGTTATCGGAGGAAGCTAAAGATTTCTTGGACAAATGTTTGCGAAGAAATGGTGAAGAAAGATGGACAGTGAAAGAACTTCTTCAACACCCTTTTGTTAATTTGAATTCGGGTTCGAAAAAGATTGAAACTTTCCCAAAGAATTCTCCGATTAGTGTTATGGATCAAGGGTTTTGGGATTCTTTTGAGGAATCGGAGCCTTCACCGGTAGCAATCCAGTATTTGAATGTTTCTGGTGAATCTCCGGTGGATAGAATAAGGGAATTGGTGGGAGCAACTCCTTCATGTTTGCCAAATTGGGTTGATGAAGACGATTGGATTACAGTCAGAATTATCATATTGATGAAGCTTCAAAGATATCCCAACAGAATTTGGATTCAGGTGTAGATGATGATGATGTTGAAGATGGTGGTGGTGAGTCAACACGTGCAGATTTGTTCTTATTTTCAGATTCATATGTAGAAGATGATTCATGGTCTGTTAGAATGATGTTAGGATCTGATGTTGATGTAAGTAGTGGTGCAAGTTTGATTGTTTCAAAATTTCTTGATTTTTAGAACATGAATAATAATTGTTGTTTGGAAATTGATTCAAATTTAAACTTTGCATTATTTGGTCAATTATTTCTTCGGATAGCAAATTTGATTACGATGTTGAAAATCTGCATCAGAGGCAGAATTTCTATTGGTGATTTACTTTATTTTGCATAGTAATTACGTGAGGCAGAATAGTGTAGCATTCCTAGTATGAGTTCAGCATAATTTCTACTTCAACATGGAAAATTTATTTTGAATTATAGACGCTTCATTGGAACTGCATCAGATCTGCAATTCTGCATAGATGATGAAAAGTTGCTTAAATTTGATGACAAAAAGGACTTGGTACTGCATCAGATCGGAAATACATGACTCACTTACGAGATGAAATTGTTGAGCAGTTAATGAATGTGTCATTCGGAAATAATATGGAATGAATGATCTAAAAAATGTTGTTGTGGTTTAATTTATATTAATTCAGCATTGTATAACTCTTTTAACAATTTATTTTAATTTCAGTTTATTGTGACATTTTTTAAATTTCTGTTTATTTTAACTTTTTATTAGTTTTAGTTTATTTCAGCAGCCTGCAGACGTTACAAAACAAACAGTCTTCTTAATACAGGCTGCAGAGGTTTGGTCCACCTCTTCTCCTACAGATGTCTGCAGATGTGGTCTGCAGACTGCAGACGTTTTACCTCTTCAGAAACAAACAGCACCTAAAAGAACTTGTCATATAGACTATTGTATTCAACATTGAGACCCGTTACTCATTCATTTAAGGCATAAAGTTGTTTTTTTAATGTTTTACTTTATAAAACAAAAAACGTACTAACTTCGTATGTCTAATTAATCAGATCAGTGGATGAAATTGATATCATCTCATCACATGACAATTAGTGTATTAGTTATTGAGATTTAGGTTATTTTCATCATTTCTATTATTTTAATTAAAGGAAACCTCCTCAAATAAAAAAACAAAGTAATTTGTTTTATTGACTTTTTCACTAAATAATAGTACCACCAATTTTTAAATTAAAACAATTTTATATACTTTATTATTTTTCTAACATATAATACCATAAAATTAAACAACTTTTAATCTGTAATCTTCGTAAAATATTATTAAATTTTTATTTCAAATATATTTTTTACAAGTTTATAACATTGTATAGTATAAACGTGCATATATACGATGTATTTTATGTTAGTATCATGTTTTACGAGAAGTGTAAATGCTTTTTATAACAATAAGGTAGAAATCGTATTATAGCATAGCCACTCTTAATAAACATGATAATAACACAATGTAAGATTTATAATAGTATAGTCATTTTCAATAAAACAAGAAAAAATCTTAGTGTTGGTCTCACAAATTAGAAGAACTTGTCATATATATAACAAACTAATTTGTATTTAATATTGAGACCGGTTACTCATTCGTGATAATTTTATTTTACTTGTATTTGATATTAATAGTCCATACTCATTCGTGATAATTTTATTTTACTTGTATTTGATAATAATAATAATAATAATAATAATAATAATAATAATATAATAATAATAATAATAATAATAATGATAATAATAATAATAATAATAATATTATTATAATAATTATAATAATAATAATAACATTAATAATGATAATAATATTAATATAAAGTCCAGGGGTTATTTCTGTCAATTTGGAAACTTAATAAGAAGTTTCAAACATAAAATCATAAACTTGAAACCGCAGGGACTAATTGTGTAAATTTTTTTTAAACCCGGCTTCTTCCCCCGTTTTTCCGGCGAGTCCCCGGCGAGACTCCGGCGGGACTCCGGCCGTTCTCCGGCGAGCCAAATTAGCCAAAACTACGAATTTTCAACCCATAAAACCGGTTCCAATGCGTTCGTGAATGAGTTTCGAACCTAAAACACCCATTAAACACGATTAATCACTGGTAAATTCGAATTCAAAGTTTCCACTTCGAGATCACAAAATTCCCGACAAGAAATCAGTCAAATTATCAAATTTGAACCCCACAATCTCACCGAAAGTTTCCTTGGATCCAATTTGGATTGAATTCCAACACAAAAACGTGTTGAATTAGTCAAATAAACGGCTATAATTGTCACTTTAACTTCGGATTCTAATCCAGCTAATAAACCCACTTAAACACTTTCAATAATCAAATTGATGTCATATTATTAACCATTTCTCAGTCCCGAACCTACCTATACTCTCAAAATCATCTGAAACACACACAATCATCGAATTTGATTCTTCTAAAGCCGCGGACCTATCTCGAACTCAAACTCATCGAATATATCATCTCAACAGGTAATTAATACCTCTATGAACTCGTTTTCACTTGGGGATTAAAAGCCCTAAGGTTAATTTCATTTACATGATCGATCCGAGGTTCAATTTGGTTCGGATTCGATCTAGGGTTCATCAAGGGTTGGGAGAAACAAGTTTGAGAGGTTAAAAGAATTAAAGGCCGAGAACTCTCGCGGCTTAGGCCTTTGGTTCACCGGTTCCCATGCTCCATCTCAAACAGGAGGTCCCGGGTTCGACCCCGGGCCACCTCACATATTTTTAAGCTTCTTTTTAGGCTTTAAAAAATTTAGAAAAAATTCCAAAAATCATAAAAACATTTTTACAAACATTAGAAATTTTTAAAACAACCTAATTATTTTCTAAAATTTGTTTCAACATTTTAATTATTTATTTTAATTGTTTTTAAATAAATAAAATAACTAATTATATTTTCTATCAATTTAAAATTAGTGTATAATATATAATTATAAATTGAATCCAATATATCTACATAGATATATATTATCCGATTATCGAAACAATTTTTATTTGAATAAATTACATGTGTATAATTTTTTACATAATCATATACAATTTATAATTTAAGTATATAACTAACATACGATGTATAATTACGTATAAGTGTATTATATACATATAATTATGTATATAATTATACATATAATTATATATATAATTACATGATTATATAATTATGTATATAATTATACATATACAATTTATTAATAAATTGCATATATGTATAACTTATATGTATAAATTATTTTAAAATTCTTGACATAATCACTTTCAACAAATTCGTTTATTTATTTCAAGACATTCAAACCAAATAAAATTTATAGATTTAAACTACCATTCAAGACCCAATGGAAAACCTAATACATTCCCAAATTCCCAAACCATTATTGTTCTAACTCGCGACACCGTTCCTTAGGTTAATTATAAGGAAATCGTTGGTGTCTAATCTATCACGTCCAAATTCCAATCTCATCAATCAAGTGAGTATTCATATCCCCTTTTATATCATTTCTTATTTGGGGGAAATCATGTGATACAATATATTCAATCATGATATTCTGTTGTTGTTTCATTCTAAATTCAATTCAAGACAGGTTATGTTATTACTTGCAATCATGTAAACATACTATGATAAACTGGACGACAGTAAAACCCTAATTCAATCAATCAATCCTGGTATCAATGGTAGATCTACTGGTTTGGATAACCCACCCCATGGCTTACGAGTGGTGATTATGCCAGAGACAATTAGTCAATCTATGGTGTTTGTGTGGAGTCTATTATATGCAAGTGTCAAGTCAAGGGGTTTATATTGTGTTGGTTTATCTATATGTTTCGCTATTGCCATATAAGTCTTAATATTACCTTGTGAATTGAATTATTCTCAATCAATCAATCAATCTATACGTATATTCAAAACTGTGATTACTCACCAGCTAACTTGTTAGCTGACTTTATTTTCTCACATGATTTCAGGTTAAGTAAGATAGTGGACTTCTACGTGCTCATTTAAGACACGGACTTAGTTAAATAAAAGACAATTATTATTTATGGTTTCGATTGTTGTATTTGTGTATGTTGAACTTATTTTATCTTGTAATCTGATTTTAATATTATTTCCACTATTAGACAACCATGTGTTATGAACAATCAATCATTCCCTCGTCCGCTCCGATGATTCCGCCATCAGTCGGGGTGTGACAGATTGGTATCAGAGCCATGGTTATAGGGAATTAGGTTATTAGAAATGGAATGACCTAGACTATAACTAAGTACCTTTACACATGAGTCCTCTCATGTATTTTATATGCATAGATAGGATTATATGTGCTTTACATGTTTATACCTGATTATGTGATTATCTGCCTTATGTGATTCTCCTTACACTTTGAATCTATCAATATACACACGAATCTTAACTCATATTCTAAGGCATGGTGTGCCTAATTCAAGTGATTTCAAACTCCAAAACTCGATTGTTATTCATGGTTTTCAAATCTCGTCAAAGTTCGTGTCACATGACCGAGAACATGCAATGCTGGAAGAGTGGGATACCTGTATCTTAAGGTGTTCTGTCTAGGCAAGGTATTCATACAACTTGATTACCTTACCTGGGAACCCTCGAGATGAGTATTCGCTTATAGGTACGCATGTCCTCATTAAGGTTGTGGTGGACACAAATACTTTGATAAGTCAACGTATTCGCTTTGGTTTGCGAACCGAACGTTTACACTCCTAACCTCTCATTGTTATTCTAAACAATCTCATTAACGATTTTATTATTTTGAAAAGTTTTAAAAACCAATTACCCGTTTCTCATAGAGGTTTCTTCTTTCCATATTATACAGCATGTCTTCTCGTCAAAACCGCTCCCGATCTAGAAGCTCTGGCCGCAAGATTGCTGCTATAGTGGCACGTGAAGTTGCTGCGGTTATCCCAACACTGCTTACCCATTTGAACCAAGGCAACAACACCGTTCAAAATCAAGCCGTACAAAACCCAACTGCACCAAACCCTCCACGAGTTTGTACTTACAAGCATTTCAATTCTTGCAATCCCACTAAGTTTAGCGGGACCGAAGGTGCCACCGGTCTTTTACAGTGGTTTGAGAGTATCGAGAACACTTTCCTCAATAGTGAGTGCCCCGAGAATCTCAAGGTTCGCTACGCTACAAGTGTTCTTCAAAAGAGAGCACTCACCTGGTGGAACGGTGAGAAACGAACCCGTGGAACTGAGGTCGCATTAGCATTGACGTGGGATGAAGTTAAGGAGCTCATGACTCGGGAATTCTGTCCGAGAAATGAAATTAAGAAATTGGAAGCTGAGTTCTGGGACTTAACTCAAGAAAGTGGAGAAAATCTAGCTTATACCAACCGATTTCATGAACTGAGTCTACTTGTTCCTCATCTGGTTACTCCTTTAACTCGGGCTATCGAGAAATACATCGGTGGTCTACCCATGCAAATTCAAGACACGGTGTGGGGTAGGAATCCTGCAACCTTGGAAGATACCATCCGGTTAGCTGCTCAGCTAACTGACAATCATGTCAAGGCTGGAACCCTGACTAGGAAGGGTGCTAAGAAGGTGCCCGGGAAACCCTCAGCTGAAACCCCTAAGGAGGAAAAACCTGAACCTTCTCAAAACAAGAAGAGGAAGGCTAAATCCCAAAACTTTGTGTGATTACCCCTGCTGTGCCAATTAATCAAGTCCCTCCAACTCGTCAACCAACAGTAAACGACCAACCACCGATGAAAAAGCCATACGCTGGACCCTTTCCTCAATGTAACCACTGCAAGTATCACCATCCCGCTAACGTTCAATGTCGTCAATGCACCAATTGTGGTCGTTTCGGCCATACATTCAACGTGTGCAAGAATACTGCAAGGGTTCCAGTTACCACACCGACTGTTCAGCATACCCCGACAATCACACACGCAAGAGCTTGCTACCAATGCGGAGATCCCAACCATTTCCGCAACCAATGTCCGAAGCTTCTTAAGGCCGTCCCTGCAGCTCAAGGTCGAGCATTCAACATCAATGTCCAACAAGCTCAAGTTAGCAACGACGTGGTGAACGGTATGTTCCAAATTAATAATCAATACGCTTCGATTCTTTTTTACACCGGTGCAGATAAAAGCTTTGCATCCTTAGACTTTGAGCCCTTACTTGCTAGTGCCCGAAGCAAGCTAGATAACCCCTTTACGGTAGAGATAGCTGACGGAAAACCCATTACAATTAATTCTGTCATTCCCGACTGTACTTTGAATCTAAGCGAGCATGATTTCCCTATCAATCTTATACCCATGCAACTGGGTAGTTTCGATGTTATAGTAGGCATGGACTGGTTATCAAAGAATCATGCCGAAGTGATTTGTCATGAAAAGACCATTCGTATCCCTCTCCCGACTGGAAGCATACTACAAATCTACAGGGAAAAACCTTACAAGGGGCTTAAACTCATGTCTTGTACCAAAGCTCAAAAGTACCTCCGCAAGCATTACGTGGCTTTCTTAGCTCATATCGTGAAGGCAGATGAGAAACCTAAGAAGATTGAAGACATTCCGGTTGTTCGAGAGTTTCCTGAAGTCTTTCCCGAAGATTTAACCGGTCTTCCTCCCGTTCGTCAAGTTGAATTCCGAATCGACCTTGTACCTGGTGCAACTCCCGTGGCAAAATCTCCTTATCGACTTGCACCATCTGAGATGCAAGAACTTGCTAGCCAATTGCAAGAACTGTCAGACAAAGGATTCATTCGCCCGAGCTCGTCACCATGGGGAGCTCCGGTATTATTCGTGAAGAAAAAGGATGGCTCATTCCGTATGTGCATTGACTATCGAGAACTCAACAAACTCACAATCAAGAACCGTTACCCATTACCCAGAATCGACGATCTGTTCGATCAGCTTCAAGGAGCCACTCATTTCTCAAAGATCGATCTTCGTTCTGGTTATCACCAACTTCGTGTGCATGATGATGATATTCCAAAAACCGCTTTCCGAACGAGATATGGCCATTACGAGTTTACAGTGATGCCATTCGGGTTAACCAACGCACCGGCAGTATTCATGGATTTAATGAATCGCGTGTGTCGGCCATACCTAGACAAATTCGTGATCGTATTCATCGACGACATCTTGATATACTCCAAATCGAAATCCGATCACGAGAATCACCTTCGTCTAATACTCGAACTTCTGAGGAAGGAGAAACTCTACGCCAAATTCTCAAAGTGTGAATTTTGGCTTAATGAGGTTCAATTTCTTGGTCACATAGTAAACAGCAAGGGAATTCACGTTGATCCCGCAAAGATCGAGGCAGTAAAGAAATGGGGAGAACCTAAAACTCCTACAGAGATTCGTTCATTCCTGGGTCTAGCCGGATATTATCGACGTTTTATTCCTAACTTCTCAAAGATTGCTGTGCCACTCACTGCTTTGACCCACAAGGATAAACCTTTTTCTTGGGGGCCTGATCAAGAAAAAGCATTTCAAACGCTCAAGCAAAAGTTGGGTGAGGCACCGATTCTAACTCTTCCTGATGGAAACGACGACTTTGTTGTCTATTGTGACGCTTCAAAACAAGGTCTAGGTTGCGTACTCATGCAGCGAGGCAAAGTTATCGCTTATGCTTCAAGACAATTGAAGATTCATGAGAAAAATTATACGACGCACGATCTTGAATTGGGTGCTGTCGTATTCGCACTCAAAATCTGGAGACACTATCTCTATGGCACTAAATGTGTTGTATTCACCGATCATAAGAGTCTCCAGCATATCTTCAACCAGAAGGAGCTTAACATGAGGCAACGACGATGGGTCGAACTACTCAATGACTACGACTGTGAGATTCGTTACCACCCCGGTAAAGCTAATGTCGTAGCCGATGCATTAAGTCGTAAGGGTCAAGTTATGCTTCAAAGTATTACCATTCAAACCGACCTCTTGACCCGTATACTCGAAGCTCAACACGAATCAGTCACCGAGGGCAACATGTATGAGGAAATGTCATGCGGTGCTGAACTCCAATTGGAAACCAAGTCGGACGGACTACTGTATTTTCTAAATCGACTTTGGATTCCGAATCGTGATAATCTTCGAACAACCATCATGGATGAGGCTCATAAGGCTCGTTATTCTATTCATCCGGGAACAGATAAGATGTTCATGAATCTTCGGAACCAATATTGGTGGCCCGGCATGAAGAAGGATATAGCCGTGTATGTATCTAAATGCCTCACATGTTCCAAAGTCAAAGCTGAGCATCAACGTCCCTCTGGAATACTCGTACAACCCGAGGTTCCGTTATGGAAATGGGAAAGTATATCCATGGATTTCATCACCAAGCTGCCTCGTACCGCTAGTGGTCACGATAGTATCTGGGTTATCATTGATCGATTGACTAAGTCGGCTCATTTCATTCCAATTCGGGAAGATTATCGAGTCGAGAAATTGGCTCGTATTTACATAAATGAAATAGTCAGTCGCATGGTGTACCTTTAGATATTATCTCTGATCGTGATGGTCGTTTCATCTCTCGTTTCTGGAAAAGTCTCCAATCAGCTCTCGGGACTCAACTGAATCTTAGCACAGCCTATCACCCACAAACCGACGGTCAGACTGAAAGAACGATACAAACCCTCGAGGATATGCTCCGGGCTTGTGTCATTGATTTCAGTGGATCGTGGGATTCTCATCTTCCGTTGATCGAATTCTCTTACAATAACAGTTATCATACCAGCATCCAGATGGCACCATTTGAGGCCTTGTATGGTCGAAAGTGTCGATCTCCCATCTGCTGGTCTGAAATTGGTGAATCACAGATTACTGGTCCGGAATTGATACAAGAAACAACCGACAAAATTCATAAGATCCGTGATAACTTGGTCGCTGCTAGAAATCGTCAAAAGCATTATGCTGACAAAAGACGTAAGCCTATGGAATACAATGTCGGTGATCTCGTACTTCTTAAGGTGTCACCTTGGAAGGGAGTGATTCGCTTTGGAAAGAAAGGGAAGCTAGCACCTCGTTATGTGGGTCCATTCAAAGTACTCGAGCGAATTGGGAAAGTGGCTTACAAGCTTGAATTACCCCAGGAACATAGCAATATACATCCGACGTTTCATGTGTCCAACCTCAAGAAATGTCTTGCCGATGAAAATCTCCACATTCCACTCGATGAAGTCCAGATTGATGAATCTATGCACTTTATTGAGAAACCTGTGGAAATTATGGATCGGGAAGTTAAACAACTCAAACGCAGTCGGATACCCATTGTCAAAGTTCGTTGGGAGTCTAAACGTGGGCCAGAGTACACCTGGGAACGTGAGGACCAAATGAAAACCAAGTACCCTCATCTTTTCGTTTCAGCCTCCTCGTGAACAAATTTCGGGACGAAATTTTCTAAAGCAGGGGAGACTGTAACCACCTGTATTTTCACATTCACTTATGTTAAACATTTGTTAATAATACAATTATGGGTAATCCAATTATAAAGCTTGCGATAATAAATAATAATAATAATAATATAATAATAATAATGATATAATAATAATAATAATAATAATAATAATAATAATAATAATAATATAATAATATTATAATAATTATAATAATAATAATAATAATATTAATAATGATAATAATATTAATAATAAAGTCCAGGGGTTATTTCTGTCAATTTGGAAACTTAATAAGAAGTTTCAAACATAAAATCATAAACTTGAAACCGCAGGGACTAATTGTGTAAATTTTTTTTAAACCCGACTTCTTCCCCCGTTTTTCCGGCGAGTCCCCGGCGAGACTCCGGCGAGACTCCGGCCGTTCTCCGGCGAGCCAAATTAGCCAAAACTACGAATTTTCAACCCATAAAACCGGTTCCAATGCGTTCGTGAATGAGTTTCGAACTTAAAACACCCATTAAACACGATTAATCACTGGTAAATTCGAATCCAAAGTTTCCACTTCGAGATCACAAAATTCCCGACAAGAAATCAGTCAAATTATCAAATTTGAACCCCACAATCTCACCGAAAGTTTCCTTGGATCCAATTTGGATTGAATTCCAACACAAAAACGTGTTGAATTAGTCAAATAAACGGCTATAATTGTCACTTTAACTTCGGATTCTAATCCAGCTAATAAACCCACTTAAACACTTTCAATAATCAAATTGATGTCATATTATTAACCATTTCTCAGTCCCGAACCTACCTATACTCTCAAAATCATCTGAAACACACACAATCATCGAATTTGATTCTTCTAAAGCCGCGGACCTATCTCGAACTCAAACTCATCGAATATATCATCTCAACAGGTAATTAATACCTCTATGAACTCGTTTTCACTTGGGGATTAAAAGCCCTAAGGTTAATTTCATTTACATGATCGATCCGAGGTTCAATTTGGTTCGGATTCGATCTAGGGTTCATCAAGGGTTGGGAGAAACAAGTTTGAGAGGTTAAAAGAATTAAAGGCCGAGAACTCTCGTGGCTTAGGCCTTTGGTTCACCGGTTCCCATGCTCCATCTCAAACAGGAGGTCCCGGGTTCGACCCCGGGCCACCTCACATATTTTTTAAGATTCTTTTTAGGCTTTAAAAAAATTTAGAAAAAATTCCAAAAATCATAAAAACATTTTTACAAACATTAGAAATTTTTAAAACAACCTAATTATTTTCTGAAATTTGTTTCAACATTTTAATAATTTATTTTAATTGTTTTTAAATAAATAAAATAACTAATTATATTTTCTATCAATTTAAAATTAGTGTATAATATATAATTATAAATTGAATCCAATATATCTACATAGATATATATTATCCGATTATCGAAACAATTTTTATTTGAATAAATTACATGTGTATAATTTTTTACATAATCATATCCAATTTATAATTTAAGTATATAACTAACATACGATGTATAATTACGTATAAGTGTATTATATACATATAATTATGTATATAATTATACATATAATTATATATATAATTACATGATTATATATAATTATGTATATAATTATACATATACAATTTATTAATAAATTGCATATATGTATAACTTATATGTATAAATTATTTTAAAATTCTTGACATAATCACTTTCAACAAATTCGTTTATTTATTTCAAGACATTCAAACCAAATAAAATTTATAGATTTAAACTATCATTCAAGACCCAATGGAAAACCTAATACATTCCCAAATTCCCAAACCATTATTGTTCTAACTCGCGACACCGTTCCATAGGTTAATTATAAGGAAATCGTTGGTGTCTAATCTATCACGTCCGAATTCCAATCTCATCAATCAAGTGAGTATTCATATCCCCTTTTTATATCATTTCTTATTTGGGAGAAATCATGTGATACAATATATTCAATCATGATATTCTGTTGTTGTTTCATTCTAAATTCAATTCAAGACAGGTTATGTTATTACTTGCAATCATGTGAACATACTATGATAAACTGGACGACAGTAAAACCCTAATTCAATCAATCAATCCTGGTATCAATGGTAGATCTACTGGTTTGGATAACCCACCCCACATGGCTTACGAGTGGTGATTATGCCAGAGACAATTAGTCAATCTATGGTGTTTGTGTGGAGTCTATTATATGCAAGTGTCAAGTCAAGGGGTTTATATTGTGTTGGTTTATCTATATGTTTCGCTATTACCATATAAGTCTTAATATTACCTTGTGAATTGAATTATTCTCAATCAATCAATCAATCTATACGTATATTCAAAACTGTGATTACTCACCAGCTAACTTGTTAGCTGACTTTATTTTCTCACATGATTTCAGGTTAAGTAAGATAGTGGACTTCTACGTGCTCATTTAAGACACGGACTTAGTTAAATAAAAGACAATTATTATTTGTGGTTTCGATTGTTGTATTGTGTATGTTGAACTTATTTTATCTTGTAATCTGATTTTAATATTATTTCCACTATTAGACAACCATGTGTTATGAACAATCAATCATTCCCTCGTCCGCTCCGATGATTCCGCCGTCGGTCGGGGTGTGACACGTTTAACGAGAAAGTTTGACCCACACGTTGAGACATAGACATACGATGATATTAATGTAGTTAATTGATGCATTTGAGAACTTTATTACGTTCATTGCTCCGATGGCACTAAGAAACGTATGAAGTTAGTACGTTTTTTGTTTTAAAAAGTAAACATTAAAAACAACAACTTGATGCGTGTCTAATAAAACTAATTACTCGATAGTTAAAAAAACAAGGCTGTTAGGGGTATTTCTGGAATTTCAAAATTGTTAAAGGGACGCGTGTGTATTGAAGAAGAAGACGTACATACAGACTGAGATGTTATCTCATATTTGTTCTCACCGGATCGGAGTTGGAGTTTTCCATCTAATCACCAACGCTCCAACCATCTGTGATGTTCATGAAATGAAACGTCACCTACTCCTGTCGGTTGATTCTCCTCGATCTGTCACTCACGATGTTAATTTGCAAGTACGTAGTTTTTGAGTTTGAAAGTACTCCTGGCCTGTAGAGAGCTAGAGATAGAGAGGACGGTGGTGTTGTTGCATTACCCCTTCCTTTTTTATATATTTATTGAGGTTGGGCTTATTTCTATATATGTTCTTATGGGTGTTACCTGAAAGAGTGTCAACTCGATCCCGCAGGGAAGATCGAGGTTAGTGTGGGATTAATTTTAAACCAAAAGTCTAGCTATAGCTTGCTCTGAATTTGAACAACTACAAGAAGCTAGATAACGTTCTTAATTAACAGCTAACCATGTGCTTTTTTAATGTCGACGTTTCAAATCATAGTCTGCACTTTAACGTATGAAACAACTCATATCCAAATGTTCATTTAAACCCCGCCTATTGTATTAAACATATCACTATTAATTAACTTCCTACAAACAAATAGTTGTAGACTAGTGGGTGTAAGCTGGAGTAGGGATTTAGGTTTACGTGAGTGATCGATCAAACATGTCTTGCATAGATAAGGGAACTGAATGAGTTTGAGCTTTACAAAGTTAGATTTAAGCCCCATCATTTTCATATATCTTTTGCATAAACCACATGTAATAGGAAGATCGAGGACGTAGAATTAGTGGTCACATGGATGTTTATTTCTCCATATAGATAACGCCTTAGATGATATTGGATATATAAGAACATCATTTCAAGTGTAAATTCGAATTACTTACGTTTCAATGTAAATTTAGTTTGAATATGAGTAGGGTTGATTCTAGTCTATATTTTATCACGTTATGCGGCAATGCCACAATGCACGGTCGGTGAACAGTTTATATGAAAAATGCATATGAAAACTAAAAGAGATACAAGGTAATTTAAACAATATATACATAGAAATATAAAATAAAATGAAGCAAAAAAAGTAACAAACAAACAAAAGATACATGTAGAGTGTGAGGTTATAACCAAAGCCGTAGTGGACAGGTCTTACAATGCTTTAACAATACGCTAATCAAACCTTTGTTGTGAACCATATATTGGAATAAATCTATTGAACTCTTAGGTAGCGTTTGATATGGAGTAATGAATGGCGGAATGGAATGAATAATTGAGGGTTAATGAAAAAAAACATGTTTAGTTGGTAAAGGTAATGGAATGAACCATTACATATTTGATTTTATTCCTTCAAATTTATTCCATCTAACCCCCCCCCCCCCCTTCTTTTTTTTCATTCCATTCATTCTTGTCACCACCACCTCCCACTCAACTACCACAACAATCACCACCGGCCACCACGACCGACCACTGCCCCCGCTGGGGCCTCCACCAGCCACCGCCGCCGGGGGCCTCCACTCGTCGCCGCTGCTGGAACCACCACCGGCCGCTGGAAACCACCATAACTAATTTCACATTTCATTTTTTCATATTTTTTGTTTTTTCATACGTAATAAACAACACAAAGTAATGATTCTTTTCATTCTTAAAGGGTAACCAAACAGAAGTATGGAATGTAATGATTCATTTCATTCTCTCACCAATTCCATTCTCTCATTCATTCATTTCCTTCATCCATTCCATTACCTCATAGCAAACAAACCGTTAGAAAAATAAATAACTAAGTTTTAAACCGCCAATTTTTGAAGTGGAGTTTATATAATATTCATCTAGTTTTTGTATTTTTTATTTTTTTATTTTTTTATTTTTGATTTCATTTTTAGAATTTACGTGACCAATTTATTTGGGAAAAATTTTAACTAAGAAGAGGATAATAACTTTAGAAAGTGTATGAAGGATTCTAAACCATCAATTTTTTAATTAACGGTTGAAATTTAATGTTATGAAAGAAGTTGTTAAATTGATAGTTTAGGCAGTCACTTTTGTAGATTTTTATAATTTCTTTTTTCTTTTTAACGTTCATAACGTATATATATGACACTATTTTTTACAAAAATTAAAGAATAAAAACAGGCATTTTTATCTTTAAAACGAGTAAAGTATCTTTATATGTAAAGATAATTTTTTTTTATGTTTTTCAGCTCACATGAAATCTGCTCGTCATTGTGTATTTAGAGGAGTTCATTGTGTATTTTTTTAGTTAAATGCAGTGTTTTCACGGCCGGATCGGACCGGCCTGTCCGACCGGTTGAAGCGGGGATCGGTCCGGTGGCGGTCCGGTCGTGCATGAATCGTTTTGTATGGGTCGAACCGGCCAGTTGTACCCGAGTCGGTGGTCGGACCGGGGAACCGGACCGGACCGGTTTTCAAAAAAAATATAATTTTTTTTACTTTTTTAGTAAAAACGGGGTGTTGAATAATAAATTAGTGCGTAGATCAAAAAGTAAAACCGAATTCAAAAAACGGCCTCGCACGGGCCTTGGTTTTTGAAGCTGCATTCGTGTCAGCGACACGTGCGGGCACACACGAGTTCGCTGGAAATCCAACCGTTTTCCCCGTTTTTGCCCCCCCCCCCCCCCCCGCGCGGGTAGTACTTGTGGTAAAATATGTCATAAAGATACACTAGAGTGATAAAACAATTACTTATAAACCAAACCTCACTTTGTCCCCACACCAATGTGGGACAAAGTGTTCACCATAATCTTAAACATACATTCACACACACCCAAATATACTTAAGTTTTATATATAACTATAAAATACATATATAAATCATATATAAATTACTTATATTTGATTATATATATAACTATATATATATATACTATATATATATATAATTATGACATCATCCGGTTCTTAAGTCCGGTCCGACCGGTCCGATCACCAAACCAGTAAGGCGTCCGGTTCGACATCCGATCCGGTTCTGAAAACATTGGTTAAATGTTATTTCTGAACACTATTATGCTTTTCAGAATTGTTGAATTCTAAAAAGAATATAATTGTGAAATAACATTGTCGTTGTAAAACACAATTATAAATTGTTACTAATTAATCTAAACTAACACAAAATGAAAAAAAAAACGTAAAGCATAATGATAAAATGTCTCATTTGTGTTTTTTTTGTTCATGATTGTGTGGATTTTAGACACAATGAGTTTTGAAAACAACATTGTAGGTAATACACATAAGATAATAACAATATTATATAATATTTAAAAAACAATAACAAAAATAACATGGAATGATTTAAAACGTAAATTAAAATGATGAATAAATATAATAAATGATGAAAAAATCTAACACAATTAATTGATATTTAATACAATTATCTAACATAAAAGACACAATAATCTGACGTATTAAACTCAATAAACAAAATATCATTCCTTTTAAAAATATAGAATGACACATGTTTAGCACATAATCTTTCTTATTTTTTATATATTAGATACATTTTTTCTTATAGCCTTCTCTTTATTTTTGTTTGTATTAGATATGTTTTTTTTTGTAAGATACATAATTATTCTAAATAAAAGAGACGAATAACAAGTTAAATTTAAAGGGTTGACTAAAAATAAAAAAGGAATAACTAAAGAAATAAAAAAAAGTATAACATATGTGTTAAAAATGAAAAATAAATAATAGTCCACCTTCCTTTTCTTGAATTGGAAAAAAATACAAATATTTCAAAAATATTATGAATTATTACCATGGCAAGTGGATGAACTATTTGTCAAACTTGTAGATAAGTTTACTATGCTACTTATCTATCAAAATAGTTTACCTTGTCTACCAAAATAATTGATCTTTATAGTATAAATACCAACTCAATGTAGAGGAGAAAATGCATCTCTTGTATACACTTTCATAAGATATATATTTCTCTTCTTCTTGCTCTTAAAATTCTCTTTAAGTTCTTAAGATTATAACACTAATCTTAGGTTAAAAATCGTGGTAATATAACACGTTATCAGCACGAAAGCTCCTAAACTCGAATCAAGAAAGTCAATAAAGCACAAAGTCATCCACTAATCAAGGTAAGCGCTTCATTAAGTAATAATATATAATACCTTATATTGAGAAGATGATTAAGATAAATAAAGTAAGCATAAAAGGAGATCTTATTATGGACATCTTGATAATCATGGGACTACTAACAATCTAACTTTTATTTATACATCTAACTTTTGATTATGCAACTAACATTTTATTTTATGTCAACTAACTTTTACTTATACATCTAACCTATTATTTATGCATCTAACTTTTACTTATGCAACTAACATTTTTTTATTACGTTTACTAACATTATTCGTACTAATGTCTTATTCTTATCCTAACTTATCATTCTTAATCTTTTTTTGTTTTTATAAACTAAATTTATGTTTTTATAACATAATTATACTTATCTATTTTATTTAAAATTAATGTCGATATATACACACACAACGATTATAGCCGTTATAAACGGTTATATAGCCGTTGTACATAGCCGTTATAAACGGTTATATAGCCGTTGTACATAGCCGTTACAAACGGTTATAATTTCAACTATAATTTGACCATCATCGATCTATTTTCAATAAACAGATTATCTCTTTTCTCAAGTTTATCCAAGGCAATCTTTCAAAGATGATACACCCGGTTTTAGTACTGGCAACCATAATGCTTATTTTAATTCTTATCCCCATTGCTGAACATCCACCTAAAGAATTTAAACTTTTCTTAATTTTGTATTTGTTTATAGCTCTACCACTTTATTGTATCGCAATGTTTATTGATATATATGGATTCTAATAATTATCTTACTATTTTCTTAATTCTTGTTTAGAAAACAAAATGTCAAACATTGCAAAAATCGAATTTCAAGCTCTTAATATCAATGGAGAAAACTATATGACGTGGACGGCCCATGTAAAAAAGACATCTAAAATCTATGGGCGTCTTAGAAACCATACAAGAGGGGAATGCTTGCTCTGAACAAGACAAAGCGAAAGCTGACGTCTTTTTACATAAACATATTGATGAAATGCTACAATTTGAATATTCAAATTGTGAAGATCTGTATGTTTTATGGAAAGATTTACAAAGCAGATTTGATCACCAAAGGGAAGTTCTACTTCCCACTGCTAGAGATGAATGAAACAATCTTAGGTTCCAAGATTTTAAAAAGGTAAACGAGTACAAATCTGCTTTGTTCAGAATCTGCTCGACCCTCAGATTCTGTGGGCAAAAAGTAACCGAGGAAGATATGTTGGAGAAAACTTTCTCCACATTTCATGCATCAAATATAAACTTGCAACAACAATACAGGTTGCAAAAATTTAAAAGATATTCTGATTTGAATTCATTTCTCCTCGTAGCAGAAAAGAATAATGAGCTTTTGATGAAAACCATCAAGCTCGTCCCACGGGATCATTAGCAATTCCAGAAATAAAAGTTGCTACTAAAAACTCTGGAAGAAAGTGGGGATGAGGTCGTGGTCGTGGTTCTTTTGATAAAAGTTACCCTAATAATCGCCACCATTATTTTAAGGGTAACAATAACTACCGAGGTAATTTTCATAGCCGTGGACGTGGTCGTGGCCGTGGATATGGTCGTGGTAGAAGTCAAAGAACAGTCAATTACCACTCCCCACAAAATAATAATTCCAACCAGTATAAAGGGCATGAAGCTGGACGGTCCGAAAACAATGGCACTTCCTGTTTTAGATGTGGTAGCACAAACCACTGGTCGAAGGCTTATCGCACAGCTCCACATTTGTGTGAACTATACCAAGCCTCTCTTAAAAGAAAAGAAAAGGAAGTGAACCATGTTGATAATTTCACTGATCTCAACGTTGAGTTGAACACTGCAGACTTTGACATAGACCTTTGAAACACATGTTGCTTGACCACAATAGTTATATGCAACAATTAAGTGTTTTTTCTATCTTTAATTATGTACTTTTCTTCATGTAATGTTTTCCTATGATTCAATAAAGTCTTTGTTAAAATATAACAATATCGTCGTTATTCACTTATTATTTTTCTTTATACTTTCAAGATTAAAATGAACATCACTGGAGCGCAAGATCAAACAAATGAAGCAGATATATGTATAGCAGATAGTGGAGCCACACACACTATACTTAGATCTAAGAAATATTTTTATGAACTCAAACCAACAAAAGGAATCGATAATACAATATCAGGCCCTATAAACTTGATAGAAGGAGTGGGAAAGGCTAATTTAGCATTACCAAATGCTACAAAGCTTACAATAGAAAATGCTTTATTTTCCCTAAAATCAACAAGAAATCTGTTGAGTTTCAAAAACATATATCATAATGGATATGATACTCAGTCAAGGACTGTTGACAATGAAAAATATTTGCATATCATAAGCAAAGATCAGATATTAGAAAAACTGCCAATGCTTCAGTCTGGTTTACATTATACACACATTAATGTGCTTCAAGTATATATGGCAGTTAAAGAAAAATTTTATGATCCTGAAACACTTAACTTATGGCATGACAGATTAGGCCATCCAGGATCCACAATGATGAAAAGAATAATTGAAAACACACATGGGCATCCATTGAAATATTAAAAGATCCCACAATCGAATAAAATTCCTTTGTGTACATCTTGTTCTCTTGGGAAGTTAATCACGAGGCCTTCGCCTGTGAAAATTGAAAAGGAATCACCCCTGTTTCTTGAAAGAATTCAAGGAGATATATATGGGCCAATTCATCCACATATGGACCATTTAGATACTTTATGGTTTTGATAGACACATCAAGTAGATGGTCTCATGTCTCTTTGTTATCAACTCGTAATGTAGCATTTGCGAAATTTCTTGCACAAATTATTAAATTACGAGCCCATTTTCCTGATTATACTATTAAAAGGGTGAGACTTGATAATGCTGGTGAATTCACATCACATGCTTTTAATGATTATTGCATGTCTGTGGGAATTATTGTTGAACACCCTGTTGCTCATGTACACACACAAAATGGCTTAGCTGAGTCGTTAATCAAACGTCTGCAACTAATAGCTAGACCATTAATAATGAGGACAAAACTCCCTGTGTCTATTTGGGGTCATGCAATTCTTCATGCTGGATCACTAATTCGTATAAGACCAAGTGCAAATCTTAAGTACTAGCCGTTACAACTTGTTTCTGGCAATGAGCCAAACATTTCCTACCTTAGAATTTTTGGGTGTGCAGTGTATGTCCCTATTGCACCACCATAACGCATAAAAATAGGTCCTCAAAGAAGGTTGGGAATTTATGTTGGATATGAATCAGCTTCTATCATAAGATATGTTGAACCTTTAACGGGTGATGTATTTACAACACGTTTTGCTGATTGTCATTTTAACGAGTTAGTTTTCCCGGCATTAGGGGGAGAAAAGAAAATACAAGAAAATGATGTCTCATGGTATGTTCCTTCATTATTGCATCTTGATCCAGTAACTAAACAACATGAGACAGAGGTTCAAAAGATAATACACCTGTAATAAATTGCAAATCAATTACCCGATGCATTTACTGATACAAATAGAGTTACTAAATCTCATATACCAGCTGCTAATGCTCCAGCTCGAGTTGAGATTACAAATAAGCAAATAGAGAACACAATGGCTCATGAATCTCAGAGACGTTTGAAACGAGGAAGACCAATCGGTTCCAAGGATAAAAATCCTCGAAAGAGAAAAACTCATGAAAAGGAAGTTGACCATAAAGTGAATGACCTTGATGCAACGTTAAATACCCAAAACTCTCATGAGGAGGATTTGGATGAAAATAACAAAGAAATGTCAATTAACTATGGTCATACACATATTTAATGGAATCAAGATGAAATGGAAAGTATTGATGAAATATTTTCTTATTCCGTAGCAAGTGACATCATGAGTGGAGATGATGATCCAGAACCAAAATCAGTTAGTGACTGTCAAAATAGACATGATTGGGATAAATGGAAAGGATCTATGCAAGCTGAATAAGATTCACTTAACAAACGAAAGGTTTTTGGACCTATTGTTATTACTTCGATGGATGTAATGCCTGTAGGGTATAAATGGGTTTTTGTACGAAAACGAAATGAGAAAAATGAAGTTACAAGATATAAAGCTAGACTTGTAGCTCAAGGTTTTTCACAAAGGCCAGGAATTGATTATGAGGAAACATACTCCCCCGTTATGGATGCAATAACCTTTAGATACTTAATCAGCTTAGCAGTCTCTAGAAATTTAGAGATGCGTGTTATGGATGTTGGATCATGATAAGGCTGGTGCAACCAAAACCACTTCATAGTCACTTTTGGTACTACATTGAAGGGCTTCCGAAGCCAAGCAAGAGATCTTCCGAGAGTCTGAGGAACAACAGCTGAAGATATCTACTGACGGCAAAAGCTGAAGTCAACTGCTGAAGACAACAGCTGAAGCCAACAGCTGAAGACCATCTTCCGAAGACAAAGTCTGAGCTTCCGAAGACAAAGTCTGATGAAAGAGCTGAAGACAGTCTGAGCTTCCGAAGACAAAGTCTGATGAAAGAGCTGAAGACAAAGTCTGAGCTTCCGAAGACAAAGTCTGCTTCCGAAGACAAAGAAGATTCCAAGCCTCGGAAGAAGCAGTCTTCCGAAGAATAAGTGCCTTCGGAAGAAGTTATTCTTCCGAAGTACTTTATCCTTCAGAAGACATTGCTATGACCAGCAGATAAAAGTATGGTCCCTGACAGTCCGTCTACAGACACTTCAAGAAGTGCAAAACTGCCAAAGATTTATGGGAAGCACTGAAGCTGATGTATGAAGGATCCAAGGAAACCCAAGAGAACAAGAAGGATCTCTTGAAGCAGTAGTTTGAGAACTTTACTTTCAAGGCTGGTGAGACCTTGACTCAACAATACTTCAGGTATGTTGAGCTAGTAGATACTCTGGAGGATATTGGAGTAGCTCTTGAGAACAGAGACATAGTTAGGAAGTTCATGTCTTCCCTTCCTAAACTATGGATACAATACTGTGTTGTAATCAAGAGAACTTCGGACCTTAAGACTCTTACTCTGACAGAGTTGTATGGTATCCTAAGTGCATTCCAGATGGAGATGAACATGCAGAACTCCTCTGGTCACTCCAATAACCAACTGAGTTCAGCCCTTCATGTGGTTGAAAGGGAAATCACGGAACCACAACATCAGTTGCTGTGTTACCCTGACAACTCACACAGCGGACCTTACATTACTCTACCTGAGACTCCAAAGTCTCAAAAGGTTCAACACAACTCCTCTCAGGATAGTTGTGCCTTTTTCTCTGGAAGTGGACACTCTGGTGATTTTCAATACTGCTTTGATGATCTTGAGTGCTTCAGTCCAGATGATGTGGAGTATATGGATATTGTCCAGCAGATGGCTCTTTTAACTTACAGAGTGAAGAAGTTCTTCAAGAGAATTGGAAGGCAATTCCCTCAAAACCCTGTCAACAGCAGGTTTGGGTTTGATAAGAACAAAGCAAAGTGTTACAACTGCAACCAACTTGGTCACTTTGCTAGGGAATGCAAGGCTCCCAAGAACAACCCGGGAACCCCACAGGCCTCCACACATCCCACTGCTTCAAAGCATGAAGAGAAGTCAACTGAAACAGCTGCTGTGGCTCAAGAAGTTGACTGGAGCTTCATGGTACAGGATGTGACTCCTGCTCAAGCACTCATGGCCGGAACAGATGATGATCAGGTATATGAACATCTTTGTACTGCTGCCTGTATTGCTAAAGTTAAACTTTATAAGGATTACATTTCGAAAATCAGATCTGAGGTTGAGTCTTTAAATGTGCTAAAATCTGATTTTAAGAGAGCTGAATCTGACTATCAAAAGAAAATTGAGGAGTTAGAGAAAAATGTGTCTCTTTTAAAACATGAAAGACTAATTATAAGACTCAAATTAAAGATCTGATATCCAAACTATCTGAGGTTCAAGCCCAGTTGGTCACAGATGAGGCTCAGGCCAGGAAGCAAGCTATTGCTAAGCAAAGCTTCCAAACTATTCTTGCATCAACCTCTCATTCCAAAATATTTTATCAAAACAAAGAAGGGTTGGGAACCAATGAAATAGCTCCACCACACTCTTATGAGTCTATTAGACTACCTAGATGTGGTACTGAAGAGCAAGAGGTTCCAACTGCTGACCCTTCTCCATTGGAACTAAAGGATGAGGCAAAAATAGTAGCCACCACAGGGGAGAAACAGGAGGATACACTCATCTCCACCTGTGAAGACCAAATCCTAACCACCAAGGCAAGAAGAAGCAGAGCTAAAGCTGCTAGAAGGACTGCCAAGAAGGTTGCAGAGTCCAAGCTTAAGATCGACCCAAAGCAAAAGGGTGTCTTTATTTCTGCCGGATTTCAAGTGGTAGGTACTCCTGATTCTGGAAAGGAGTGTAGTACCAGCACTCCTGTCCTACTGAAGGATCAGAATTTGAAAGGGAAAGTTGCTTATGAAAAGAAGAAACCCAAGAAACAGCAACCTGCAAGTTCCCAGAAGACTAACATTGCCTGTATAATGTGTGGTCTGCACAACCACATGGCTAAAGATTGTTACTACAATCCAGCAAGCACACATTATGCAAATAATGTTAGAAAAGAAGGAGTCAGAGAAGGTTTCTCAGTTGGACCACTTCAAAAGGTCCAAATGATGAAAAAGGGAAAGTTGGTCTTGGAAGGCAAGTTGCTTTTGGAAGAAACTACTTCTTCCGAAGGGAAAATAGCTTTAGAAGCCAAACCTTCTAAGGTTCGGAAGAACAAGAAGGCTCTCTTGAAACCATCTCAGAAGAAGACTACTTCGGAAGAAAAGTGGTGAAGGCTTCTTCCGAAAAGGAAGCTTTGGAAGAAGACCATGCTGCAAAAGCTTCAACAAGCTCATCCTCAAAGATCAACCAAGGGATGGATTGGAAGATCAAGGAAGATGCTGCAGCCCAAACCTCTTCTTCAACAATGACCTCTATTGAACCACCAATGCATATCTTTTGGTTCAATTATGTCACTATCTTTGGAAGAGCCCAAGACCAGCAAGGCTGGGCTTCCAAACAAAACTAACCATCTCATCTTATGTGCAGGGACGTCCATTTGACAAGAACAACAATGTCTAGATTGTAGATAGTGGATGCTCCAGGCACATGACAGGGAACAGATCTCTCCTTCAACAATTCCAGAACTTTGATGGAGGGCTTGTCCAATTTGGAGGTGAGACCGGAGGATATATTTCTGGCAGAGGAAGTATATCCAATGGCAGAATAAACATTGACAAAGTTCACTTTGTCAAACAGCTTGAACACATTCTGTTAAGTGTTTCTCAATTCTGTGACCAGAAGCATCAGATGCTCTTCACAGAACATGAGTGCATTATCCTCAAACCAGGGATGACAATTCCTCCGGAATTGGTGCTTCTTAGATCTCCCAGGAAAGGGGATATGTACAAGCTGGATATGAACAATGCTTCTCCTATGGGTGAAGTATCATGTTTTCTTTCCAAAGCTGATATTGATGAGTCAACACTATGGCATAAACGCATGTGTCATGTCAATTTTAAAACAATAATAAATTGGCTAAAAATAACTTGGTACATGGTTTGCCTAAAAAGGAATTTTTCTGCAAAGATAACTGTGTTGCATGCCTGAAAGGGAAACAACACAGATCATCTCATAAATCCAAATGTGTTAACTCTATCACTACTCCATTACACTTATTGCACATGGATCTCTTTGGACCCACAAGTATAATGAGCATTGGAAGGAAATCATACTGCCTTGTGATAGTTGATGATTTTACAAGATTTACATGGGTATTCTTTTTAAGAAGTAAAGATGAAACTGCTGAAACTTTAAAATCTTTTATTCTTAAAATAGAAAATCAAATTGATCATAAGGTTAAGATCATTAGAAGTGATCAAGGGACTGAGTTTAAGAACTTCGTTCTTGACTCATTCTGTGACTCAAAAGGGAATGCCAGACAATACAGTGCTCCAGAACTCCTCAACAAAACGGTGTTGCTGAGAGGAGGAACAGGACACTTATTGAGGCTGCTCGGACCATGTTAGCTGATTCAAAGCTGCCTCTAGCATTCTGGGCAGAGGCAGTCAGCACTGCATGCTATGTGCAGAACAGGGTTCTTGTAGTTAAGCCCCATGGAAAAACCCCTTATGAGTTATGGAACAAGAAGCCACCGTTCATTGGCTTTCTAAGGTCCTTTGGCTGCAGGTGTACCATACTTAACACAAAAGACAACTTAGCAAAGTTTGCTGAGAAGTCGGATGATGCTATCTTTATTGGATACTCTTCTAGCTCTAAAGCCTATAGAGTATACAATATCAAGAATCAACAATTTGAGGAATCATCCAATACAGTTGTTAATGAGCACACTCCTTGTGTTAGGGGGAATGGACCTGAGTATATCTTTGATTTAGAATTGTTTCCAAACTATTCTAAACCATCTTGTGAGAATGTTTCAGCTGGAACAGGTGCTCAAGAGAATGCTGATGCTGATGCTGATGCAAGTCAACTGTTTGAGCTTCCCAGACCTCTTCCAAATTCTCCAAGAGCTGAAAGGCAACAAGCTTCAACCATTCACAGATCTGATAGTGTAACTATCTCCAGGAATAATGAAGCTTCAACAAGTGAATCACTTGATCAACCTCAAAGTTCTTCAGGTGATCCATTACAACACCAGGTTGAGGGAAGTAGTATTCTGAAGGAACAGGCAACTGTTAATCCTACTTCACAACCAACCATTGATGATGTTTCTCAATCATTCAATCAGTCCTCATTGAATGACTTTGAAACAGCAGTTGGACAGAGTGATCCAGTTCCTGATCAAATATGTCTAACCTAGACTTATCTCTGCAACTGGAAGTGATTCCTCGTCTTAGGATTCACAACACTCATCCAACTGAGAACATCATAGGGAATGTCTCTGAGGGTGTGAGAACAAAGGACAAACTCATCATGGGAATGTCTGCTTGTACTCATGCTTCTTGTCTCAGATGGAACCGAAGAAGGTAGAAGATGCCTTAAAGGATAGTAGTTGGGTTGAATCGATGCAGGAGGAGCTGCTTCAATTCAGAAGACAAAAGGTCTGGAATCTATGCCCACTACCATCTGGTCAAGTACCCATAGGCACTAAATGGGTGTTCAGGAACAAGAAAGATGATAGAGGCTTGATATCAAGAACAAGGCAAGGCTAGTAGTTCAAGGATAAGGAGGAAGGAATCGATTATACTGATGTCTTTGCACCTGTTGCAAGACTTGAGGCAGTTAGGATCTTCCTTGCTTATGTTGCATCCAAGAACTTCACAGTCTACCAACTTGATGTTAAGTGTGCTTTTCTATATGGGGATATAGATAGGGAAATCTATGTATGTCAACCTCCAGGATTTGAAGACCCACAACACCCCAACTATGTGTGCAAACTGGATAAAGCTCTATATGGGCTGCACCAAGCACCTAGGCTGTGGTATGAGACCTTGTCTCAGTTTCTCCTGAAGAATGGATACACTAGAGGTACCATCGACAATACTCTTTTCATCAGAAAGAGTGGAGAAGACATTTTGCTTGTACAAGTCTACGTTGATGACATCATATTTGGTTCTTCAAACGACCAAATGTGCAAGGACTTTGAAAGCATAATGAAGCAGAAGTTTGAGATGAGTTCCATGGGAAAAATGGACTTTTACCTTGGAATTCAGGTGAAACAGATGAAGGAAGGGTTCTTCATCAGTCAATCTAAGTATGTCTCAGACATCTTAGATAGATTTGAAATGAAGAATTATAAACCAGTCAAGACACCCATACCCAGAAACCATAATCTTTGCCCTGACCTTGAGGGGGAGGATACTGATCAACATCAGTATAGAGCAATCATTAGTTCTCTGATGTATCTCACTGCAAGTAGACCAGATATCATGTTTGCCACATGCATTTGTGCAAGATATCAGTCTGCTCCAAAGGTGTCTCACCTAGCTGCTGCAAAGAGAATCCTCAGATACCTTAAAGGAGCACCTAAACTAGGTCTCTGGTATCCAAGAAATAGTGATTTCAATCTCTATGGATACTCTGACAATGACTATGGTGGCTGCAATATTGACAAGAAATCAACATCAGGAGGATGTCAATTTTTGGTGGAAGGATTATCTCATGGCAATGCAAGAAACAATCTGTGTCTCTACATCAACTGCTGAAGCTGAATACATTGCTGCTGCTAGCTGCTGTGCTCAACTGCTATGGATTCAAAATCAGATGTTAGACTATGGATTCAACTTCATGACTACTCCTATCCATATTGACAACAATAGTGCTATCTCCATTACTGAGAATCCGGTGAAGCACTCCAAGACAAAGCACATTGATATCAGGTACCATTTCATTAGAGATATTCATGAGAAACAGCTGATAAAGTTAATCAAAGTTGACTCAAATGAACAATATGCTGATTTGTTCACAAAGGCATTTGATGAACAAAGATTTAAGTATCTCATATCAGCAATTGGGATGATAAACATTGAATAACTACCTCTTTTGAAAACCTTTTTAATATGTAAAGTCTTGTGTCAATACAATTTAAGCCCTGTTACAAAGGATCTTTAAAATTATCCCAAGTGTAAATTCCTTCCGAAGAGGAATTAACTCTCGGAAGATATTCTTGAATATCTTCCGAAGCCAAATTCCTCAATGGAAATTTTCTTCTCGAAGAGTTTTTGGTCTCGGAAGAAGCGATTGATCTTACATCAGATCTACTTCCGAAACTTATACAACTCTCCATTCGGAAAGACAACCTTACCTTCGGAAGCAATGCCTTGCTTCGGAAGATAAAGTGCTTTCAAAGGACAATTTTACCTTCGGAAGCAATATCGTGCTTCGGAAGAGAAATATCATGCTTCGGAAGAGAAATTGCCTTCGGAAGAAAATTACCTTCGGAAATGTTTTACCCTCGGAAGTAAAGGTTTTTATATGTAACGGATATCTTTTGGGCCCCACTCTGTAAAAAGTAAAGATTTTGTCTATGATGGTCAGATTATTTAAAATTATCCTTGCCGCCACTGTCATTTCTCCACCGTAAACCACCATACCACCCACAGTAACCACAAACAGTTACCCTATTACCGCCACTACCACAATTCAACCCCTTTTAAATAATCTTGACTTATCAATTTCATCTTCTTTTACCACTTTACAGCCCTAACTATTCCCTTCACTGTCAAACCTTCAATTTCACCCAAATTTCAAGCTTACCTTTTCTTCAATGGCGCTAAACCCTTAGCACAACCAAGTCGCATTACTTGATTCGTCAAGGGATGTCGACTTCACCCAAATCATCACCTTTCTTACCGAATCCACATACCTCACTGCACTAACTGTTAACCCAACCATATATTCCAACCATATGTCCGAATTCTGGAGCAACGGTCAAACTGCAGTTCTGAATGGGGTTCGAGTCCTGAGAACCCGCATTTGTGGCCAAGAGTTGGTCATCACTGAACAGCTCATCAGGGAGCATCTCGAGCTCCATGATGATGGGGCTCCTACTGAGTTCCCCAAGGAAGACTTGGAAGGCACTTATATCCTCATGGGATATGGAGGAGATGTCAGCAGATCAACCGTGTACAAGTTCAATTTCTCTTACCATTGGAAGTTCCTGCTGCATATTATCCTGCATTGCCTCTCCAACAAATCAGGGGGTTGGGATCAAATCCCATATGAACTAGGATGCCTAGTTCATGGGTTGGTGAGAGGTCTTCGCTTCAACTACTCACGATTTGTGTTGACCAACCTTATCGGAAATCTGAGCAGGGATACATTCTTCATGTATCCCGATTTATCCAACACATAATCAACTGTGAGATGGAACCGAGCAAGCTTGTCTGCGCAGCTGCTCTTACTGTTCCACAAGTGAGACCTACCATCTTCAAGATACTGAAGAAGATGTCCGCCAACTTCACTGGAAGGTACACTCCACTACCTCCAGAGATGACTGAGCGCATAGCTCCTGGTGACATCCCTGTTATCCCCACAGGTGATGAACCCACACTAGCAACATCCACCACAATGCCAAAACCTTCTTTACCCATCAAAGCTACATATCAGAGACGTCCAAAACGAACCCTTGTTCAATCTACTCTGATTGAACAAGCTCCTCCTATTCACACCCAAAGGGCTAGAGTGGAATCATGGGCTCCCACTCAGTTCGAGGTCACACCATCCTTCACAATTGACCTCAATGTGGGTTTTGAGCCTCCTCAGTCTCAAACCCCTGAGCCCGAACCCCAACCTTAAGCCCACAGGGTGAGTCTCTACATTCCCCTGTGAAGCCTTCTAGGGACAGCCCCACCATAGGCTCAATGCCTGTAGACATTGATCTAGGTCCCGGGTCAGTAGGACTAACCACCCTCTCTTTCACTGACCTTTTACTCCGCACTGATGAAGAGATTACATCTCTTCATGGCCATGAAGTTGATCTACAACACCCTCTGAAAGATCAACAGAGCCAGGAGGGATCCCTTGTCTCTAGCCCCCATCAGAAGCCAGTTACTGAGGTGAGTCCCACTGATGTGGAGGGGACTCATGTAGACTCAGCTGCCACTACTCAGAGTCTCTCATTGAGCTCTCAGGACAGTGGTAACATAATTAGGACTGAGTCTACGGCAACTTTGCCCATTGACATCTCTGAAAGAGATGACTCTGAGCAAAGGAAACCAGGGTGCCAAGAAGCCACATCTGGTGGTGAGAGTGAGCATACTAGGTATGTTATCTCATCTCCCCGTGATTCTTCTCATGAAGATGAGGGAAGTATGCAACTAACACTTCAGTACTTGCTTTCTAAGGTCTCCAACCTGGAATCACAGGTGAGGATCTTAGAATCAAGGACTGCCACTCAGCAACTTGAGATTAATAACCTCAAGGCTAAACTAGCTGAGAAACAGACGGAGAGGTCTGTTAGGCATGTACCAATTCAGGTCTCAATGACTTCTTCCTCTAGCTCATCTAGCTCTCAAGATGATGCTACCAAAAAGGGGAAGAAAGTTCAGAGACAAACACTTGAGGAACCACAGACCCAATCTCTAACTTCCCAACTCATCACACTGCCCGAGTCATCTCAATCCTTTCTAGAGATTGACTCAAAGATGCTTCAAGATCTCTACAGACTTTTCACAAAGTTTGTATTGAGATCATCCCTTGAACAGCCCAGCCCCGACACCACACTTATATACTTTGGGGCTGAGGAGCTTCAAAGACTGACTGCACCTTCTACCACTGTGGAAGAAGTTGGTCAACCTAAGGTCCACATGGAACCTAAGATTAGCTTCGAAGGGGAAATGGGGACTGATGGCCCAGCAACTGAAACAGCTGGGACAGAACCTGCAGCAGTCTCATCTTCCGAAGCTCTAGCTGAAGCTTCCGAAGCTTACATGGAAGCCTCGGAAGAACAAGAAAAGTCTTCCGAAGCCGAAATAGAAGCTGCGGAAGGCTTATTTAAGATGTCCGAGGAACTGACCATCACAGATGTTATTGCTGAAATAGCATCTGAGGTGAGCAGGGAGGACATTTCTGACATTCCTCCAACCCAAACACCAGTTGAACTTCTCTCTCAATCACAACCCTCCATCCAAGAACCACCACAGTCAAGCACTGCCAAAGACAAAGGAAAACGAAAATTGACTGCGGAAGAGCTTCAGGAGGAGGAGAGGATTGAGAAGGCCAAAAAGAAAGGTAGGTTTCCTACTGAAAAGCTGCTAGCTGCTAGTTCTAAGGCAGCTGCAGCCAATAAGAAATCAACCAGAAGAGAAGAACAACACTCATTGACCAGCTCATCAGTCTAGGAGCTGCTAATGAGGAGATACTCCTGCTACCACTAGAGGAGTTGGTGACTTTGGAGAGGTCAACCAGGCTACAACAAGAAAAAGAAGCCAGGTTGGCCTTGGAGAAAGAAGATAAAGAGCGAAGGGAGGCAGCCCTGAAGCTGAGAGAGGATAGGATCAAGTTCCTACTCTCAAGAGGCTTCAGTCTTCCTGAACTGTCTCCACATGACGATGACATGATCCTGCTGCTCCACAATAAAGAGCAGGATCAAATGGAGAATGAAAGGAAGAAGGCTGCTAGGGAGAAGTTGAGGGAAAAGAAGAGGAAGGAGGAAGAGAAGAGGGTCACTGCCACCAAGAAATCCAATGACAAAGCCTAGATGAAGGACTATCTCCGGGCTCATGGCTTCTCTGGTAGGCAGGTGGGACCCATGTCCGAAAGGACACTCCAGCGGATAGTCGGTGAAATCAAAGCTGACATCCGATTGGGGAAGAGAAGGGAGATGTACAGGAGGGTACAGGGAACGGTCTCAACCCCAGCCACTCAACCACAGCCACAACCCACACCAGAACCAACCCCTTTTCCCATCAAAACCGAATCCACTGATGAAACCTTCACCCCTCAACCCACAACTCTACCCAAACCTACCACATCACCTCAACCACCCAAACTACCCATCTTAAAACCCAAGACACAACCCAAAACCACTAAACCTAAGCCTACCCAACAAAAACAAAGACCATCCCCTCAGCCTCCTTAACATCCCTCCTTTGAGGAAATAAAGGAGTTCAAGACGAGGCTCATCAACTGCACCACTTTGAGCAGCATCTCCTGTGAGGGAGAGCTTATCAACATCACCTATGTTGATAACTCTTCAAGCTCCCTCACCTAGGCCAATTTCTTGAGTTGCCTAGAGACACCTTGGGCCAGGCTACAAGACTTCTTGGTCTCAACTCCGATATCCTCAATGCTGAGGAGAAGAGACTAAGAAGGAGACTGGTGACTCTGCTGGATACCAGGAAAGAGGACATGATTTCTGGTCAATCTCCTGGACCTAGAAATGCTATAATCCAGTGGAGGTTCGATGAACCTTCTCACAACTTTGTTGTGGAAAGGGAGAATGGTGAAACCAACAGGCTTAATGCCACTTCTCTACTGCATCTCAGCAGATTTGATCTTGCTAAGCTTGCAGAGAAGCCATTCTCCAATCCCTCCAACTCTGAGACTGCTGCACACATCAGAAACCATATCAGCGGTCTCCACTTGGCTGAACGAAGTAGAAGAGCCAAGATTGAAGAAGAGTTGAAGTTGAAAGGAGTGGAAGATAAGGAAAGACCAACCACCAAAGGCACAGCCTTTCTACAGATGGTGGAAGGTCCTGAATTGGAACCAATAGTTCGAGGGAATATGACTATACTTCCCATCAACTAACTCTTTTCAGAGGGCCACAACAGAGGGTACACATAACCCAAGGTGACAGAGTAGAGGTTCTGTCCACCAAGGATCTGTATAAGATTCTCAGCACCACAGCAGGAAAGAATGAAGACACTAATAAACACTTACTTTCCTTGGTGCTGAGAGCTTTGAGAAGAAGAGAGAAGTGAAGTTTTGGTAGCATCAGCCTAGAGGGAGTTTGTTGGATCATGATAAGGCTGGTGCAACCAAAACCACTTCATAGTCACTTTTGGTACTATATTGAAGGGCTTCCGAAGCCAAGCAAGAGATCTTCCGAGAGTCTGAGGAACAACAACTGAAGATATCTACTGAAGGCAAAAGCTGAAGTCAACTGCTGAA
>JABSNV010000124.1:115000-159089 GCA_024085815.1 Flaveria linearis
TCCTAGAAATTTTTTCTTTCCAGTTCTCCTAATCCAATCTGTGGTGCATATGCGCTAACTACCGCCATTACTTCTTCACCTATTATTATTCTTAACAACATGAGCATGTCATCATACCTTCTCACATCTACTACATTCCCCTGAAGTTCTTTACTAACTAGGAAGCCCACCCTATTTTTTTGTTTCATCAGATCCTGAATACCATAGTTTGTATCCATTACACTCTAACGCTCTCCTACCCCGCCATCTAGTCTCTTGAAGGAATGCTATATGTACCCTACGTCTCTTTAGCATATCTACAAGCTCTAATAGCTTACTACTTAAAGTTCCTACATTCCAAGATGCTAATCTTATTGTATAACTCTTTTCCCTCTAGTTGTACTTCTTGTCACCGAACAAGGTCTTGGAGTTACATAATAACTTCTCTTATCTATTTTAGCTCCCTATCCCACCCTAACAAACTCAAATCAGGATCCACTACAACCGGTGATACACAAATAAATAAAAACAATCAGATTTCATGCTGGTACTCCTAACCCAGTCAAACAACAATAACCTAAATAATGAAGAAGAGACTAAATAAAGTAAGAAGAACAAAACAACACTAAACCTAGGTAATCAAGAGGACAGTCAATAGAATAAAAGATGCGGAGATGAAACGATCTCTCCAAAAAAGTAACTCGCCGCTACCAGATGAGAGCACACAAGCTACAGAGAAATGCAACACGACGCTTTGGCGAGTAACAGATGAGAACACACAAGTTACAGTTTCTTTTTGTAGTTTCTTCCCAAGTGCAGCGTGAAACCCTCAAGTATGAAACCCAACCAAAATCAGCAGCAAGCAGCTGTATCAAAAATCTCCCTTGTATAAAAAGACAGGTTCAACCACAAATCCTAACTCAGAATCACCAAATCAAGATGGGTTTTGATGCACAAAACAAAACCCTCCTTTTGAAACCCAACCAAAATTAGAAGCAGGATGGGTTTTGATTTTGAAAAAGTCAAAACCCTAAAACTAAAAATCGCTGATTACTCAAAATGGATGGAAATCTATCAAATAAAACCCTAGGGTTGTGTTCCTCTTTAAAAAACACATAAGTTAGACTCAAGAATCACCCGATTTGGTTAAGTTTTGATGATTTGAGAGAGATTTGAAGGTTAAAGGGGGTTTGAAGAAGATCGGTTTGAATTGTGACGGGGGTTTGAAGAAGACGGTGGAGGGACGGTGGCGGTGGCGGAGAAATTGTTAAGCAGGAATAGAAATTCTCAAAAGAAACAAGAAATTAAGCAGCTTTGATCCGTGGGCTCTCTCTCAAAATATGAAGATCTCACCGGCGGTGGTTAATGTGTTTGGGGCTTTTGATCAGAGTAAATCTGGATCTCTATGTATATATGTATATATGTATATAGGTATATAGGTATGTATGTATATATATGTATATATATGTATATATATATTATATATATACATATATATAATATATATACATATATATGCATACATACCTATATACCTATATACATATATACATATATACATATATATACATATATACATACACACAGACATACACACACATATATATGTGTGTGTGTGTGTATGCATATATATATATATTATACATATATATACATATGTGTGTATATATGTGTCTATATATATATATATATATATATATATATATATATATATATATATATATATATATATATGTAGAGGGAGGTTCCCCTAAAAAATAATTTTTCCCTAAGTAGGCTAAGAAGTAATCTTAGCCTTCTAATTATCTAATTAAGGGCTAAGATCAAAGTGTAGAAAAAATAAGTAATCAAGGGTAATTTGAGTATTTTATTATATTACCCACAATTGTTGACTTTTTAATATTTCCCCTATTTTTTTAAATGTTATAACTTTTTCATACGACATTATTTTTTTAAATAAATTACACCATAAAATCAAGCATTTTTTTCTCTTTAATTTGAGTATAGTATTACTATAGTTTTTTTACAAAAAAAAATCAAATTATGTGAAATTGTGCTACATTTTTAACTTTTTTGTGCTGCATTTTATAAAACAGCACAAAGCTGTGCTGCATTTGATAAAACAGCACAAAGCTGTGCTGTATTTCATAAAACAGCACAAAGCTGTGCTGTATTTCATAAAACAGCACAAAGCTGTGCTGTATTTCATAAAACAGCACAAAGCTGTGGTGTATTTCATAAAACAGCACAAAGATGTGCTGTATTTCATAAAACAGCACAAAGCTGTGCTGTATTTCATAAAACAGCACAAAGCTGTGGTGTATTTCATAAAACAGCACAAAGCTGTGCTGTATTTCATAAAACAACACAAAAGCTGTGCTGTATTTCATAAAACAGCACAAAGCTGTGCTGTATTTCGTAAAACAGCACAAAGCTGTGGTGTATTTCATAAAACAGCACAAAGCTGTGCTGTATTTCATAAAACAGCACAAAGCTGTGCTGTATTTCATAAAACAGCACAAAGCCCTCAACGGCTGATTCACCAACGCTCGAGCACCAACCGGAAAACTTATCAAGTACATCAAAGCCATCACACACACAACCATCACACACAACCATCACACACACAACCATCACACACATAACCATCACACACACAACCATCACACACACAACCATCACACACACAACCATCACACACACAACCATCACACACACAACCATCACACACACACACACAAGCAGCATCTGCATCAGTATCATCAATGGCAGAATGCTCAACACTGAAGCTGATAATCGACAAAGGCCCAAGAGAAGGCGAAACCCTAACATACTCATCACCCACCTTAGTCAAAATCGGCCGTGTGGTCACCGGCAACACCATCGCCATCAAGGACGCAGGTATCTCCTCCAAACACATCTGCATTCAATTCGATAACCAGCTCACCAAATGGACTTTATGCGACCTTGATTCCTCCAACGGCACCGTTTTGAACGGGAAATCCCTCAAGCCCTACGTCCCTTCTAGTCTCGAGGATGGAGATTGCATCAAAATCGGTGAGTTAACGTCGATTGTTGTTACGATTGGAGTTGAATTGGATGTACGGACGAGGAGGAACACTAGGGGGAAGCTGTGTTTGGTTGTGCTGTATTTTGATAAAATACAAAATGGACTAATGAGTGTGTTTTAGGACCATAATGCCCTTTAACCCTAATTTGAAGAGTGCCACATGTAATCTCCTTATTCCTTCTTAGGCAACTTAGGCAACTAATTATTCTTAGTTGAACCTCTACCTATATATATACATATATATATATAGGGGGTGGTTCCTAAGAAAACCACTATTTTTAAGAAAACTTAAAAAACCACTTGCTAGCCATTGATTAATTTAGATCAATGGTTAATATTGAAGGTGGCAAATTTGTAATTAATTAAACAACCTTTATTCTGATTTTAATAGCAAAAGGGTAGTTTAGGCAACACAAAAACACAGATTTGGTATGTAACCGCCTATCCTCGTATGATTAATAACAAACCCCCTAATTTCGCTCAATCACTCCAAATTGGTGATTGATTCTCTTGAGAAATTTAAAAAGGTACAAAATTGCGTTCATTCCCGCAGCGACATAGTTGAAGAGGTGTGATTGTTGCCAACAAGCTTTCAGGCGAAGAACAAAGGCAAAAGGTATGTGTTTTTGTTTATAGAAATCGAATGGAAAATAGTTTTGTAGATCAATGTGAGTGATTTGAGATTGAGTAATGCAGTATATGTGCTTTAAGAAGATTTGAAACTACAATAATGTGTATTTTTTATCAATGTCGGCCGATGAAAAGTATAAAATTTTGTGATTAGATGAAAACGATTGATGGATTAGAGGGTTCCGAAGCAGTAATACGCATTATGTTATGGTATGAACACTAAAAGGCTAGGGCTTTTTTCGTTTTGTTAATGTAAAATATTAAGCTGTGCAATTGGGGATTTTTTGATGTCTGCACAGCTATATACGTATATGTAAGCATCGCATATGTTGTTTGAGTATAGGTTTTTAAGTAATCAGAGTTAAAAACAATTTGGTACATTGATGTACAGAATGTGATATTCATATGTAATTCTGTCGTTGTTAGTTTGTTAAATCGTAAGTATGAGAATTTGAATACGTAGTTGTAAGCAAACTGTTAAATGTTTGATTAGGGCACAGATTTAAAATTTTGTTGATACGTGTATGTAAGCAAGTGTTGAGTTGTTTGATTGATATGCATCTCTATTTATTTGTTAGTGATAACATATGTGTACACATATAGATACATATATGTAAGCACATATAAATTTGTTGTGATTATGGACAATTAAGTAATCAGAATGTGAAAATTGATGGTACATATATGTAATCAAACTGTAAATAGTTTGCTTAGGGCTTTTTAAGTACCCAGTTTTAAAATGTTATTGGTATGTGTTCGTAATCAAGTATTGAAAACTGAGATTGATATGCATCTCTTTTTGTTTGTTAGTATTTACATATGTGTAGACATATGGATACATATATGTAAGCACTTTTAAAAATGATTTGATTATGGACAATTAAGTAATCAGACTGAAAATAATGATGGTACATATATGTAATCAAAATGTAAGTAGTTTGATTAGGGCTTTTTACGTACCCAGTTTTTAAATGTTTTTGGTATGTGTTCGTAATCAAGTATTGAGATGTGAGATTGATATGCATTTGTTATTGTTAGTTGGTATGTACATATGTGTACACAAATGGTTACATGTATGTAAGCAGCCTTTAAAAGATTAATATTATGTCCATTAATATTGCTATCATATTCTGTTTTATTCTAAAACTACCTTTCATGTAGATGTCATCCGGAAGTAGGAGGAAAAGTGGGAGAATTGCGTTGCACTATACCTTCAATAAATTTTAAAACACACCAGCTGATCCTATCGTTGTTGTAGATAATGAAGAAGGATCAGAAATGAAAGGTTAATATCATTTATAATTGTAATCATATATTATTTTAACAATTAATCAACTGAGTGTCTATTTTATCGTGTGTTTGTATTTAAATGAATTTTAAATTGCTGATGTGAATCGTGTTAATACAGGATTGGATACTGAATCAAAACAGGGGAGAGCTGGTAAAAAAAGTATTGGCATGAAAGAAATTAAAGCCACCTATTGTAAGTTGTATATTTAAATACTTTAAATAAAAACATTGTTCTACGTAAACGAAATTTCTTTTCATTCTGCGTTTACAGTGGCAAATCGAAAGATAAGTGATATCGATAAGATGAAGGTGATACAAGAAGTAAAGGAGAATCTGTTAAGAATAAAAGAAATTATGAGCCTAACGAATGGTATTTTATTTTGATTATTATATATATGTATAATTTAACAATGACATCATAGTACATGTATTATTCTTAGTTATGTATGTGTAGATGAATCAAAAGACAATAAGGCTTCATCAGGAGTAAGTTCAAAGAAGAGAAAGAATGTCAGAGAAGGTATGTAAACAAATAGTAATGAATGTAAATAACAAGATATTAATGAAATTAACATGTAAAAGATCTTAACCAGGTACTACCTCACCAACTAGAACAACAAAAAATGTTCAACAGAAAGGGAGTAAGAGAAAAACAAAAAGGATGATGGAAAAGGTATGTATTAATTTGGAACTATACATATATTTATGATTATGAGTATTGTACCCTCATATTAATATATTTATAGTTAACACATCATTTTGCTTATTTATACGTAAACAGATAGAACTGAAAAGAGTGATAGAAGGAAATTAAAAAAGAAGAAGAGTGTACATGTTAAGAGTGATGAAAGTGAGAACGATAAAGAAAGAGATGGTATAGGTTCTAAGGAGGAAGCTGTTAGCAAGTGGTTTGGTATTCGAACACGTTCATCACCACATCAACTATATAATGCAGTTAGGAAGATGAACAAACGACAAAAAGATTGTGTAAGGAGCATGGGTTTTGGTAAAATTCTAGATTTCAATGTTGATGGTATACCGGAAAAACTTGGGCATTTTGTTGTAGACCAATTAGACATAAATAAAATGGTTATAAGAGTAGGCAATTCTGAAATTGCAGTAGACAAGGATGCTATTTATAATTTAATTGGAATACCAAACACGGGAATATATATAAGTAGTCTTGAATTACATAACGACGAGCATCCAATTTACAAGAGATGGAGAGAGCGTTATGGAAGGAGGAGTATTGGCACAAGTGAGATAGTACAGAACATCATAGAGGATATATGGTCTTCAGGCTGGACTTCTTGATACTTTTCTACAACACCATGATAGAGTGTTGTAAGAATGGAAAATGCAAATACGAGATTTTGGAATATATTAAGATGACCACGGATTTGAAAGATTATGACTGGTGTGCATACATAGTTGATGCCATTAGATGTTGCAAAAATAACTGGCAAAGGTGCAACTTGAAGTCACATTTTGTGGGACCGCTAACCATATTAACGGTACGTTAGTATTTTGATATACTTTATTGGATATAATGTTTACACATAAGTTACGTATACGTAAAACATGAATGCATTAAAAAGTTATATTACTTACATATACGCACATTGGTAACAGCAACATCATTATGATTAATGGTAGTTGTATGTAGATTTTAAACATAATATTAGTTTACATTATATGCAGCTTCTTTATGTTGATCGTGTTTCATGCACGGGGTTCGACGATGACAGATTGATGAGCCCAATCGAGTTTTGGAGCAAGGAGAACCTCAAAAGACGTGAAGATGAGGAAATAAAAAATGGTGGTTTTGGTTTGGGAAAGATTAGAGAACCGTCTGCTTTGGAACTAAATCATTATAGTGACTCTCAAGTGAATAAAGTTGAGAAAACTACGAAAAACAATGATGATGATTCTGGACTGATAGTTTTTGACAGGAACACTTTGACGGTATGGTAAACATTCAACATATAGTAATATAATTTAACCTAATATTCGCTGGTTGATGTTATCTGAATTTTTCGTTACACAGGGACATCTAACTGCGATTGATTCAATTTATTCATGCAATCTGAATGAAAAGACTAAATTGGAGAGGGCACTACTGGATGCGAAGGATCGATTTCCTGAAAGTGTTGAAGTTGATGATTTTATAAAAAAATATGAGGGGTTATATAAGGATTGTGTTTCAATAAAAGTGAGGGATTCTAAAGAAGGATGTGATAAATCTAACGAAGAAACTAATGAGGGGGATGAGATAAGAACACCACATGTTGTATCAAAGGAATATGAAACACCTGGTGCATGGACACAAGAGTGCATTGTTTATTCTGATGAAGTAGAGAGACGACTATGTACAAGCAAACAGGCTAGAAAAGAAACATATAGTAGATCATTGGTAGATGACTGCCTGAAATTTAGCTTGGGACTTACGCAAGAGTTTGACAAGTTGGAAGAGAATAAACCAATAGACGAAGACGTTCAAAAGCAAGTGGAAGCAGAGGAAAGTAAAGGGTATAAATATCAGAAGGGGAAGGGGAAGCGAGTCGCGAATGCATCATCTGTATTGGTGTCACCCTTCGTTGATAGGGCAGTGGACATTAATAAGGGTGTAACAAATGAAGAAAGAAAAATATGGAAATTTCTTATGTGTGGTTCAGTTGATGAGGAGTAAGTATTTACTCATTACAATGTAACCGTGTTTATTCATATAATGTATACGTAGCATCAATTGTTTTATTCAATAATCCATATTATTGTGAACCGTAGGACGGATCAAAACAACGAAGTGGGAAAGGATAAAGTTGTTGCAAGGACATTCGGGTACGTTCATATAAGTCTATTGTTTAATATTATGTACATCAGTGAACACATATGGATTCATATATGTTAGTAGTCTTTAAAATGTAATAATTATGTCCCTTTTAGTAAACATATTGATAGGGATTTTTAATTGGTTTTTTAACACAGATGTATACATATATGTAACCAGTGGATACATATATGTAACCAGTGGATACATATATGTAAGCACTATTATAAAATTTGTGATTATGTCCATTTTAGTACTCAGATTTAGATGCATTTCCTTTTGTTTGTTATTATGTACATTTAGGAATATAAGAACACAGATGTATACATATACGTAGGCAGTATTTAAAAAGTTATGATTATGTCACTTTTACTACACAGATTGATATGCAAATACTGTTGTTTGTTAGTATGTATATCAGTGAACACAGATGATTATATATATGTAATCATTCATTAAAAAGTTATGCTTTTGTGCCTTTAATAACCCAGAATGATATGCATTTGTTACTGTTTATTAGTATGTCCATTTTTTAACACAGATGTATACATATATGTAACCAGTGGATACATATATGTAAGCACTATTATAAAACTTGTGATTATGTCCATTTTAGTACTCAGATTTAGATGCATTTCCTTTTTTTGTTATTATGTACATTTAGGAACACATATGGATACATTAACCTTTTTATAGTTTCGTAGATTTAAAAATATATGAATTGTTGTATGCAGAAAGTTCATATTTGGAACAAAATCAGGGGATGGTGCAACACAGTACCTTCTTACTTCTTTACAACCTGGACAACAATTGTACACCGATGTTATTGATTGTTGGGCAAAGGTACTGAATAATGAGGAGAAATATAGAAGTCCCAGTTCACCGTATCGTATGTTTTGTGGGACCACAGCATTTGTAAGTGAAAAATCCTAACGTACAAAGGCATCATAAATGATTTTATGGATTATTAATACATAAATGGTTGTTATATTGAATTGCAGCTAGGATGGGTGGTGCAAAGTAGTAAAGAAACCTTTGAGGAACGGTTTAGATTCTTTTCTTCCATATGGAAAGAGTTTCTTCAAGAATGTGGGAAGTTGGAAGATGTGAAACTCTTTGACATTGTGATGTTCCCCATTCTAGAAGGAAATCATTACTACTTGATATGCTTTGATTTCAAATATCCAGGTATCACTATCATTGATAATATGAACGAGAAAGAAAGTTTTGTTAATGTTGTCGATGATCCAGATTTTAATAAAAAGTCAACAGCTCTCAAAGTGGTTAGTTGTTAGAACAATCGTTTACATTTATGTAGCTATTTAGATTTGATTAGATTAAGTATGAACAAAGTTTAATATATGTTATTAAACTGTTTTGCAGAAAGAAATCTTTGTGTATTATTTGCGATCAATTGGACACCCAAAGTGGAGTCAAATCCAGTCATGTTACCCAGAAAAACTCAGAATTGGATGGGCGACATCAAAGAAATATGTGGATTGTGGAGTGTTCGTCATGCGGCATATGGAAATGTACATGGGTAATCATGTGAAGAACTGGGACTGCGGATTTCCAACTGATGAAAAGAGGAAGAAAATGAAAGTAGCTGCTTTGAGAAAGAAATATGCTTATAAAATTCTAATGTCAGATATTAACGTATATCGCGACAAAGTAATGTGGGAGGCAGAAGAGACGGTGAATGAAAACATATATTAGATTAGATCTTTATGATTTTGGATTTGTTTTGTTGAGGCAATAGAATTGTAAGAAATCTTCTTTTGGGAAAAGTTAATGATAAACAGATCTGATGTTATAAAATCTGATGTTTTAATTACAAGTTTTAATGTTCTATGATTATGGGATTTGTATCTTACACTGGTGATAGCTTGTTTACGTATCTGTATATGCTTACATTAATTGGGTCTATATATAAAGAACTAATACAAACTGTTTCTAGATAACTGGGACTATATACAAGCAGTATAATGATGATTGGTAACATATATGCTTACACTTACACTTGTAACATGTAATTTGCTTACATATATGGAATCATCTGTAAATATTAGTTAATATGTAATCATCTGTCACATGTAATTTGCTTACATATATGTATATCAAATTTACAAATTGATGTTTTGCTTTCATGAATATTTTGTATGATGTATATGGTGACTAATCGGGTTACATGATTTTAAAAGTATTATATGGTTACATATATGTTTACATATGGTGATGCTAACATATAAGTTGCTTACATATATGTAAGCATTTTGCAAATATGTTGAACATGGGGTGAGTACTGTTTATACACAAATAAATAACGATGGACCAACAAATCATTTGTCATGTTACACCCAAAGCAATGAAATATAATCAATCCTTAAAAATTGTGCGTAAAACGTTACTCAATTACAAACATTTTTAAAACGCCAAACTTATAAGAAACTATCTTAACCCAAAAACTTATATGTGTGATTGCCAAATAATAATGATACTAAACTGCATCTGAATCTCCGTAATCGTGATTTATTCCATCATCCGAATCAAATGTTTCGTCTTCCATAGGCGATGCGTCTTCGGAAATAACACCTTGGTCCATCCTATCCTTCAATTTCTTCTTTCCGGGACAGTTTCTGGAATCGTGATCATTTACCACTTTATGACAAAAATTGCACAACCTGTAGCTTCTTTTTTCTTGACTTTTGCCTTCTCCCCTGGACCAATTAGTCTTCGTTTTGTACCACATCCTTTGTTTCTTATACCTTGCGGAGCGTTGACTTCAATATTTTTTGGTTCGGATTGTCCTACCACCTCTTGAATTACAACACCAGTGCTATTTTTAGCATTCTGCACTGGAAAGTCATCAAATATTTTTTGCTTTAGTTTCTCGACATGCTTGTCAAGCCATGCTAGTCGCTCAGTGTCATGTCTTAACAAATCAGCATATTGTTGCATGTTTTCCATCACACGATGTCTAATTATTGAAATTTTACTTTGATTCATACCATATCGGTTGGCAATACTAAACAAATGTTTAGGTAGAACATCTCTTCTCCATCAAACATGCACGTATTGGTCTGGAATTTTGTCAACTTTATGGTGTCTAAACACACAAAAAACATGACGACACAGATAACCAATGCGCGTGTAGCCCATGCAAGAACATGAAACTGAGTTGTCAAGTAATTGAAGCGTTACCTATGAAATAAAACAAATTTGGATTGGATAAATCATTAATAGGATACAATTCAGGAATAAATTGAAACATAAAAAATGTATAAATTTAGACTTGCTTTTACCTTGAACTCGTTGATAATGTCCGACCTATTGTCTTCGTGTGCGATCATATAAACGTAGGTTCCATCCAGAATCTCACGATTTACTATGTAACATAATGATGTGCATTTACGTATTTCCTTTTGGACTTCTAAGAAAATGTTGCGTGTGTAAATCTCAGCCGCGTGACGTTTGATTGCTAAAGAAGTATGATGTTTTGGTACGGTGGTTGCAGTGCTATATTCTAACAAACGTTGGTTATACCTTTGTCCATCCATCGCAGAGTCAAAGCACAACAAGAATTGAACAAGAGTATTGGATGCACTTGAATTGACTTTAAAATAAGAATTAGAACTTTCACACATAGAGGTAGTCTTCATTAAGCAACACATGGGTATATCTTTGAAATAACCAGGAACCCATTGATCTCTAATGGAGAACATGTCAGACAACCAAGGGTGATCTTGCAAACTGTACTCTTCCATCAGCAAAATCCAACGACGTTCAAACTCAGATGGTTTCATGTACACGTTCCAAACTAACTTATGAATAGATGCACGTAAATTAGTGTTATTCAACTTGTTCCCAGTAATCCTACACACAAACAATGGGATGATTACTTATACGTAAAGATTAATATTTAGAACATACATATATGTAAGTCAAGGCTATTTATCTAAGAATATCAGTATAAGAATGCGATATTTACAAAATAATGAAGACATTAAAGTAAATTGAAAATAATAAGAATATAATACTTTTGATGGAAGTTTCATAGTGATATGCCACATGCACAAACGATGTATTGATTTGTCAAAAACCGTATTGACCGCTACTTTCATAGACGCATCCTGATCCGTAAGAATTAACATTGGTTGTTTGTTGTTATGGGCTTTAACGAAGCAATTGAGTAACCACGTGTAAGATTCAATTGTCTCGTCGTACAACAACCCGGCACCAAAAGTTACACACTTTTATGGTGATCAACACCGGTGAATGGAACAAAAATCATATTATACCTGAAAAAAAGAAGTTATTTATAAATAAGTTTAATTTATTACTGAATATGAAAAAAAACTTACTTATTTGTCTGGTATGTTGCATCAAATGCCAAGACATCGCCAAAAGCATCATAATTTACCTTCGAAACATTGTCCACCCAAAAAAATGATCTAACCTCACCATCAACAGCAACATACTCGAAACTAAAATTTTCTCTATACATGTTGCGTTCTTTCAATGTATCTACAAACATTTGGGCGTCTCTTTTACCAATGTACTTGGTAATATCACGACTAAAATTTTTATAGTCTGTTTTTGTACCACGCACCATGTGATGGCCACCCTTTAATGCAACTTGTAGCCTATGAGCTTTGGTTGGCCCAATATTTGCCAATCGACATTTGGCAATATACTCTTGGTCAACAAAATTCAACTTCCGTCTTTTTCATGTCAGATCCAAATTGTCTGAATTCACTAATCCGTGGTTATGAACCTCATCAAATTCATATAACTCAAAAGCTGAGGTACCTAAAATAGCTCTAAGTTTTATACGTGCTCGGCAATTAGTAACTTTGAAATTTCTCCGACGAAGAGGTGACTTTGACGTGGATTCCAAAGTGTCAACAACTTGACCATTAGGCTTACCAGCTTTGGTACACAACATATATCTGTGAGTAATTACCCCATCCTTTCTTTTCAGTGCACCTAGTCGAGTAGAAAAACCAGCCTTCTCAGCATACGCTTCGTACATATTCATCACATCTTGCCATGTATCGAATTTGGTTCCTACAACAAGCTTGTACTCAACTGGAATATTAGGAGTCTAGTATCGTGTTCCATTTGGAGATTCATAAACATTGGTAGATAACGAACCTTGATAGTGTATACGGGTATATAAGAAAAGTCAGTACAGTATTGCACTTTCATACGTATTCATTAGTATACAAATATGGTTACTTATGTAAGCTTACATATACGTAAACATCCATCAGTTACATTAACATCATGATGCTTACATATACGTATTCATTAGTATACAAATATGGTTACTTATGTAATCAACAGACTTGATTCATACGTATTCATTAGTATACAAATATGATTACTTATGTAAGCTTACATATACGTAAACATCCATCAGTTACATTAACATCATGATACTTACATATATGTAAACATTACGCTTAACTTTGAAAAAATACCAAATCATATTAGGAAAATAATTACCTTTATTTTCAACATCAGTAAGATATATTTGTCCATCTCCACGGTTCATATTCTGTGGGGCAAATGTGATCGATGAGTCTAATTCGAGATTATTACCGGTTGAAAGCTTATCAATTTGATCAACAGGTATTGGATGTGTTGCTTCAGAAAAATCTTCAATTTCCATCCCAGGTAAAGTTGCCATTGCATTAGAATTGGAATTCACCATCCTAAAATGTTGAAAACAGAAGATTACAGAAAAACAGAGCTACATCAACACATGAACACTAAAATCATTAAAACATGCCTACGTTCTTCGTTAAAAGATTTCTTGAATTCGATTATGAATCTGTTGAAACTCGAATTGAATCCACATAAAAACAATCAATCAACGATATCCTATTGTAACTGAAGATTCTAATTAAGAATCATGAATCGGTTCCAATAAACGTGCTGATCAAAATCGAAATTGTGGAGAAAAAGTAGGGATTTCATATTAATTAAGAATATATTATGTATAAAATTACATAAATACCCTTTTAAATTAAAAATCTGAAAAATTAAAGAAAAAATCTGATTGGATGGATTTGGTTTTCATGGTTTTCTTAAAAATGTTGGTTTTCTTAGGATCCATCCCCTATATATATATATATATATATATATATATATATATATATATATATATATATATATATATAATATATATATTATATTATATATAACTTATGTCTTTTCATGGCCTTCTAGCAGTATTATTCATGATTGTGTCTATGAATGTAATGTGAGTTCAAAGCTTTACAAATACATCACTATGTGTTATTTATGAGAAAAAAAATTTGTTTTTCAAAACGAGGAGTATTTCGTGTATTCATATATGAGTAAAAAAATATAGCTCAAAAGAGTTATTTTTCCATTTATTCATACTATTTAATTCTTACTAATATAGTAATAAAAATCAATCCAGAAACAAAATAATTCTCTTGTTTTGCTTCGAACCGAAACTAAAATTCAACCTGAATAATCTAGTTAAAGTGTTTGATTAGACCACTCAATCATGATATAGTAACGCAATCATGTTGTAGGATCACTTAATACAAAAACTTTCTAAAAACTACAACCACTCTAGAGTAAAATCGTACAAATGTTTTACACACAATTTATAAGTCGTACAAGATCATAACTATAAATCTTATAAGTAACAAATAAAAATAAAAAGGATTTTCTTAGCGGGTGTCTCTCTGCGTAACACTTCTCATGAATAGAAGTAATGTTGATAATCTTACTCCATCAGGCCCTAGTATTCTATGAGATTTTTTTAAAATTTTGTATTTTTTATAAGAGTTGTAAACCCTATCATGCTTAAATGTATGATATTTTCAAAATAAAAATAAGATAAATATATGAAAATTTTAAAAATATACATGAATTATTATTCAAGAGACAAAATATCAAATCAAATGACAAATTATTTTCAAACTTTTATAAAGGATTTATGATTAAAGAATTTCTAAAATATTCATTTTAGTTTCTTATAAGAAAAGGCCAGTGAATGACACCCCACACCACCCCACAACTTGTTCATACATTGCTTCCTGTGCTTCATCCTCTCTTTCTTGGTTGTATAAAACTCACTCAGATTTTGAGAAAAAAAAAAACACAACAACAAAATTAACTTTCTCTTTCTCTATTCTTGATTTTTCTCACTACCCTTTTAAGATTTTCACTTTTTTTGAAAGACCCACAAACCAAAATTCTAGATTGGTATCTATTTCTCAATATAATTATTAATTTTCAAGATCCCACAAAGAGGATGCTTAATTAGGCTATTGTTATCAAGGATTTTTGCTTGAAGTTGCTCACAACTATGAAGAGGAACTTCAATTGCTCTGATTCTTTGAGTCATTTTCTCTCTCACCCACTTGAAGGTGTTCAACATTGCTAAATTGATCTTTTTCACAATTGTTCTATTTAGAGCATTTTGTCCCCTTTACTATGCGTTAGAGTCTGTTGGTGAAAAAGGCTGATCTTAGTAGGAGACTAAGAGCTACATGCGAGTTTGTGAATCTTTATGTGGCAATTTACTCTTAACTTGATTGTACATCATGCATTAAAAGATGTAACTTCAACTGAGTGTGTCAATTTCTTAAGCTTTCATAAAAGTTTTAATACAATGGTGTTTTCAAATCTTTCTGGTGTTTTCAAATCTTTCTTGCTCTGTTTTTGAGCATATCCCATATTCTGGTTTCCAAAAAAGATCATGAATTTTACAGCTTTTTACTAAATTTTATTTTCAAGAATCCATGACACCATCTTACTGTAAAGGGTCAACTTTGAATTTGGAAATTCAACATCATCTCTACAGAATTAAAAAGTTATCACAAGAAATTTCACAACTTTAATTCTGAGACTTTATTAAGGGTCGAATAATCACTAATCCTTAGTGTAAACCAACTTAAATTCTGTCGATTTAAACGTAGAAAGATGCCTAATTTGACTATAAGATAGTCAAACCAAGATTTATTGAGCTTAAAACACCTGTTCATTCTTTAAATTCTCCATGACCCAGGTGAGATCAAGTCAGAAGACGACTGCATTTACAACGCAGAACTTCAGTCAATGATCGACGGCAGCAACGGCGGTCGTGGCGGTGGCGATGGAGAAGACTACGGTGGTGAAGAAACAGGGCAATTCGGTGACAAAAAGAGAAGATTAAGCAACCATCAAGTGAAATCACTGGAGAAAATCTTTGAAGTTGATAATAAACTGGACCCTGATCGGAAAGTGAAAGTTGCTCAAGATTTGGGGCTGCAGCCGCGGCAGGTGGCGATCTGGTTCCAGAACCGCCGTGCACGGTGGAAGACCAAACAGTTGGAGAGACTACAATGTTCTGAAGTCCAATTATGATCTTCTTAAGCATAATTATCATAAACTTGAGCAAGAGAAAGAATCCTTAACCAAAGAGGTAATTATTGCATAACTAATTAATTCTTAATCAAATGCTTAGTCATGAGCCAGAGTCTTACCCTAGCCGTTAGTTTCCTCTTGAGGGGTTGGGATCAGGATGGTCATTTATCTTTCAAAGTATGGTCATATATTTACTGCTAAGATAAACTAATTAATCATGCAATTTTTTTTTTTAATTTTTATTAACTATGATGATGATCCAAGATGAAATGTTTAAGTTTTGAGTCTATTTAGAAGATCTCTGGATAAATTATTTTGTAATTGTCCCAAAGGAAATATGTAATGATAAGGCGTCTTGTTTTATTGAATCTTGCAACTAGAAAGGTAGTAAAAAAAATTAAGGGTGTTTTAAAATGAAAAATATATTTGTAATTACTTCCATGTTGTTGTTTATGATTATGATGAAATCAATGTTTCTTTTGCAGTTGGCAGAGCTAAAATCAAAAGTTCAGGAGGAATCAACAGAAAACAATGATGAATTTGAGTACAGAGATAATGCTCTGTTCTTGGGATCTGATCCAACCAATACGAACCATGAAGTATACAAAAGCTTAAACTACGAAAAAACTCAAAATTCAATGGAATTAAAAGACGGGCTTTCTGACAGCGACTCAAGTGGGGTTTTAAACGACGAAAACGTGAATATTAATAGCAACGGTAATGGCAGCCCGTCGCTAAATATTACGACATTTGGTCTTTCTTCGCTTTGTTCATCGTCTGCGACGACTTCAAATTGCGTAGATCCGACAGTGTATCACCAACAATCGGATCCCTACTTAGTTAGCAATGCCGAGGATGAATCTTGCAACATATTTTTGGTCGATCAAGCGCCTAACCTTTGTTGGTACTTTCGGGATCATATAAACTAATGGCTTATATAGTTTGTAGTTCAAGTATCAAGATGTTTATGAAATCGAATAATTATGTAATATTTTGGAAATTATATGCACTATATTAAAATTACTAGAATGTTTGTCTTTTAATATATCAAACGTTTAAGTTTTAAGGTCCTAACAAATGTATTGAAGGACAGAAATATATCGTTTTAAGCGGTTATATAGAGTTTGAAAATGTTAATTACTATAATTGTGGTTTTATGCGGGTCATGTTTACGTTATGTCGAGAAGTGTTAAGGTATATTTTTACATTCTATCCATTTTATATATTTACACTTTAGCTATTGAAGCGTAGAGAGACTCGAGTGATGTGTTTCTTCTTGGTTGAGTGAAAGGTAGTGAAGGGGGAGAGCAGTGTAATGTGATGCTCATATGACATAAAATGAATGTTAACGAGTATACCTTATAGTCTAAGCTAGTTTTGAATCGAGAACTTCTACTTAGCAACTACAGTGTGGTACATTGTTTATCTAGGAATGACGTATAATATATAATGATGATTTGAACTAGTTAAATGATTGAAAGATGTTCCAACTATTAAACGATTAGAAGATGTACTAACAAGGAGAACGGACTCTGAATCCTCTAATAACATCTACAACGAAACTCTCATAACATAAAAAATAGTTAGTAAGCTGTCATATCAAATATTTACTAATCTTTTTAAGAAATTATTTTCTCTCCAACACTACAAATGTCCATAAAAATCCTTACATTTTCACATTATCTTTAAATTTTATATTTATTTTTCATAATTAAATTATGTTTATATCAAATCAAATTATTTATAAAAAGTTATATGATTTATTATAATAAAGAGATACTTTGTTAGTAAAATAGTTGATATAAAATAAAGTTTTGTACAAGATAGATAAAAACATAGTGTAAAAAGTAAATAATTTAATGATTTAAAAAAATACATATTTTTGTTATTCTTTAGATTGATTAAAACTTAAATTCCAGTCATTAAAGAAAATATAAAAGATTGCTTTATGTTTTGACAATTAGAATGAGCTGATAGTAAGTTTAAATTAGATTTTTATCTGTTAGTGCTGTATGTGTGTGTGAATGTAAAAATACAAAGTGACAAATATAAATTCAATGTAATCCTCTGGGCGCACCACATGTATTTAGAGTTATGTAATTTCGGCTGCAACATAATTACACACAAATGGTATATAACTATGCAACTTTTGTCCTAATTACACAACACATATTAATAATTATCCAATCTATGTTTATGATTACATCTTAACAAAATATAACACAACTTTAATAAATAATTATGCTACTTATATTATAATTACACAAGTTATATAATAATTACATCAGTTATGTTTATGACTAGATACAATTATAGTTCTTCTAATTGATTAAAAGTTATATATTAATTATACAGATTAATTTTTGTAATTACACAAATTAATAATCGCATAAATATATTTATGACATTATTTTTTATGAGAAGTCACACACACACACATATATATATATATATATACTCAAATTAAAAAGAATAAAGTTCTCAAATGTATAATGTCATTAAAAAACATTGTAGTATGAAAAAATTATATATGTTAAGAAAAAATGTAGTGACTTGAAAATAAAATCAACAATTACAACCTATACCAATTTTACCAATCCAAATCCTTTTAGTCGGTGAATATTGTTTCTTACATACGTGATAATTTTATTACTGAATCTCAACCATTAATTACTTTGGTCAATGGTTCATATAAGAAGGATGGTATTTCGCATAGTACTTCAAATATGCATCAATGCTTATAAAATGTGTTGATTTTGGTACTCATCGTCTTCCTCATCCCTAACCCTAGCGTCTCAAAGTTATACTCCAAATATAAATCACATACTTTAAATGTTTAATTTCTTCTACTATGAGCATACAATAAACATAGATTTCAAAAAGAATGTGATACGAGACTGGTCATGGAATCAGGGGGTGTGACAACGAAGATCATAACAATTACTCGCTTCTGTTTGATGCATTTGTCACCTTGGCATTATGTCATGCAATCACAAAACTTGTTTCATTAATAGCACTAGCATTGCGTCAATCAGTCACAATATCTTATCGTTGATGTGCTAGTTCGTTTTATGTGCTGGTTTGCTGCTTTTTTATGCGTTGATTTGCAATTATATGAGGTTTTACTTATTGTGTGCTGCTTTGTTAGTTTCCTTTTTATTACGTGTTGTTTCCTAATTTTTTAAGGCAGAAAATAACATTGGTGTCGTTTTATCGGTAAAACAACAAATAATATGCTCTTTTATGGTAAAGCAACATCATTCGTGGTGTTGTTCTTTAAAAATAAAAAAAATACCACAATCAAATTAAATAATAAAATGCTTGATTTATTTTTGTGAAAAATAATATATGAAAAAGCATGTAAGTTTAAAAGAATAAGAAAACTTAAAAAAAGTCTATAAAATTAGCTATTCCTAAAACACCATACCAACCGTCTTTTTTCCTCCACTTAAAACATACACAACCCATTTACATACTTATCATTATAATTATATTATAAATTACTATTTTTTCTCTCTTATTTTCAATTAAATAATATTTTTATACTTTTATTATTATCTATCTCTCTTCTTCACTCACGGCATTTCAAAAATATTAAAAAATAGAGTTTTCTCAAATATACAAATGAACAGTAAAAAGTATATATTATTCACTCACAACTACTCACATGTTTTCTATAATATATGAAATACACTCACAATAAATGAAAAATAAGATATGAATGCTCTTACATGTCAAGCCTTGACTAGAAAATTTAGTGCTCAAGATGTGTTTTAGGTTACATAATGTCACAGACTGATTTGTTCAGTTCTCGTGCGGCACTTAGATCCGTTCTAAGTCAGCCTTCTTGATCTTGAATGGATGGATTTTACAGCGGAAGTCTTGTACGGGAATGTTAGTTTGGTAGTACGCAAGTAAGATGCTTGTGGTGTGTGATTACAACACAAGTGGTTTGCTTATATTACTTACAATACAAGTACAAGGCTTTTGAGTTACAAGGATCTTAGGTGTGTGCAAACGATGCACCACCTTCCTATTTATAGTGGTTACAAGAATTTTAGAGTGTTCTATATCTAGATGCATCTATACATAATATCTAAGCCTAGATATTTTACATGGAACTATCTAGCTTCATTAATGATATCTTCATGCTGAATTTATAGTGTTTTCTAGAGATTTCCGGGGTCCTTTAGTGCTTCACAAGTTGCCTCTTCATAGCAGCCCTTTAAGCAACGTTTTCTAGTGTTGTGCGGGACGTTCTAAAGTCATCCAATCTTGCTATGTTGCTGAAGACTTGTGGGCTGTTCCGGAGTCTTCCGGGCAGCCTTGTGGCTTCACAAGCGTCCCTAATTGATAAAAATTATGGTGTTGCGATCTGCGTTTTGGCTCGTGACATTCTCCCCCACCTAATGCCACGACTTCCTCGTCGTGTTGCCTTGATGCCCCATGAGTTATCTTCATGAGTTTCAAAATAGATATGGTTTTGCCTCGACGTCTTGTATCCGGTTCCAAGGAAATTGTGTGCACCTGATCTCCCTTGATGATGTATATGGTGTTTATGAATGTTACTAGGCAGGCTTTTGCTTTTCGAAAGAAATCCATCCCTAGCACGATATCATAGTCGTCTAGTGGGACGACAGAGAAGTGCAGCTTGCATGTCCATGTACCAATCTTTGTTTTTACACCCCATGCTGCTCCTTCTATTGGTTTGGTGTCTCCTGAGGCGGCCTTGATCCATCCTTCTTATGTGGTGATAAGCCAAGTCTTCGAGCCTCTTTAGGTGAGATAAAGTTGTGGCTTGCTCCGGTGTCAACCAACGCTTTCACAGGTTGCCCTTTTATTTCCATGTTTATGAACCGAAGTCCCTTTGATTCAGTCTGTGGTTTGTCTTTGGTTATGGTCTGGTTTGATTGGTTTGCCATCACCAACGACTTGCCTTCAACTGTACTTAACGCATTAAGTAGTTGAAGTTGCATTGTTCCTAGACGAACCTCTTCTGGTTCTGATGGTTCAGGCTGTAAGTTTAGCCTTTTTCGGACAATCCCGCGCATTATGCGATCCATCGCAAAGGAAACATCTTTTGATCATTTGTACCTCCTTCCCATATCTTGGTGGTCGTCGATTGTCTTCTCTTCGATTCTGACTTTGGTTATTATAATGGTGTCTCGCTCCCCCACCTTTTTCATCGTTATCCTCCATGACGATGGGTTTTTGTGATCGCCTTTATTATGATCGATCAGACTTTCAGCAACAACGATGGCCGAGGACAAGTCTTGAACGTTTCTTCGTTCAAGTTTGGTTCTTGCCAACATTTGTAAGCCATCGATGAAGTATATGAGAGAGTCCTTTGGTGACAAGTCCGGAATTTCTAGCACAAGGGTAGTGAAATCTTTGACGTAGTCCATGATGCTACCCTTTTGCTTTAGATTACGAAGCCGAATCTTTGCTTCGTGTTTAGTGTTTTCCGGATAAAATTGTTTCTTGATTTCTTTTATGAAATCAGTCCAAGTTTGTATGGCGCACGTACCTTTATCAATCTCCATGTGCTTTCGTCGCCACCATAAAGCTGCGGTCTCCTTTAAGTAAAGAGTCACCGTCTTGATCTTCTTGGCGTCATCGATAATATCGATGGCCTCAAAGTATTGCTCCATCTCCAAAGAAAGTTATCCACGGCCCTCGCCTCTCGTTTACCAACGAATGGTGATGGTTTGGGGATGTCCACCTTTGTAGAGGCATGGGTTATGTTGTCACCTCCGGTTACTAGTGCGCGCTTGCAAACACTTAGTTCGGTTTGCAAGTCTTTGATTTCCCTCTCAAAGTTAGCTTTGAGTTGACCTAACTCCCTTGTGAATGCCTCTTCCATCTCCTTCTTTATCAAGGAGAGGGCGAGTTTGAGGTCGTTTCGTATTTCATTAAAGTCATTACCTAACGACTCAACATGTTGCAAAGAGTCATAGGTATGTGTTTTGAAGATATCGACTTCAGCCTTGAATTCATCCATTTCGTTTCTGAATTCAGACAATGCTACCTCGACATCTTCAACTCTTTTGTCCATGCTTGCAACCAAGTCTTTGGACATGCTTCGAGTTCTCTTGTCACCTTTACGAGCCTCCTCCCGTCCACGGGTCTTGTCTCCGGCAACGCTTGCGACTACAATCTTCTCCAGATTCGATGCCATCCCAAAGAGTCGACGCGGCTCTGATACCACTTGTCACGGACTGATTTGTTTAGTTCTCGTGCGGCACTTAGATCCGTTCTAAGTCAGCCTTCTTGATCTTGAATGGATGGATTTTACAGCGGAAGTCTTGTAAGGGAACGTTAGTTTGGTAGTACGCAAGTAAGATGCTTGTGGTGTGTGATTACAACACAAGTGGTTTGCTTGTATTACTTATAATACAAGTACAAGGCTTTTGAGTTATAAGGATCTTAGGTGTGTGCAAACGATGCACCACCTTCCTATTTATAGTGGTTACAAGAATTCTAGAGTGTTCTATATTTAGATGCATCTATACATAATATCTAAGCCTAGATATTTTACATGGAACTATCTAGCTTCATTCATGATATATTCATGCTGAATATTATAGTGTTTTCTAGAGATTTCCGGGGTCCTTTAGTGCTTCACAAGTCGCCTCTTCATAGCATCCCTTTAAGCAACGTTTTCTAGTGTTGTGCGGGACGTTCTAGAGTCATCCAATCTTGCTATGTTGCTGCAGACTTGTGTGGGCTGTTCCGGAGTCTTCCGGGCAGCCTTGTTGGCTTCACAAGCGTCCCTAATTGATAAAAATTATGGTGTTTCGATCTGCGTTTCGGCGGGTCGTGACAGTAAGCAGTTTTCTAAGGAACATTGTTGTGGTAAAGTTGTGTAATATTTTGAGTTTAAATCTATTGATTTTATTATCATGATTATAAAAGTAAAGCATCTCTAAAATAAAAAGTGTGTATTTTCGCCAGTCAAAACAAGCAATAAATCATTTAGGAACCATCCTCTGTTTATTTATGTTCCTCCAATTAATTTGTTACATTAACAAATGACTAATAATACATTGTCTTTCGACAATGAATCCAACAAAATCATCATTATAATACATGAAAATGTTTAGCAAACAAAGTATGTTCTTAAAATATCTCCACCTAGTACTAGATTTCGAATTAAGAAATATGGTTATACAACTATTAAAATATTAACTAATGAAGTAAGAATATGAGTGGCCACTATATGTAGCTTTATGCTAAACTCTATACGCTTTTCTTTAATATACAAAAAAGAAATTATACTTTTTTAAATGGAGTATACTTTTTTTCCTCGACTTTTCCCCTATAAAGTAGAAAACACTACTTCACTAAAAATAGTGGTTAGATGAATTATTGAGTGTTTAAATCTTGATGTTTTAAATATTATTTTCAAAAATCGTGTCAATGGTCTACAAAGATGATTATACATAGAAATAAAAAGGATAATAAGATTTTTAAAGGTTGCAATGAAAGATGATATTAAGAAAGAGTCTCACTTGATAATTAAGAGAAACAAATGGCTAAAGTATAAGACATAGACTATCTAGGAGCAACCATTTTTACTAGCGTGCAAGAAACTTGCATAACCTAAGGATGACCAAGGATAAATATCTTATCATAGATCAGTTCTTCTACTGTTTTTATAAAAAAACATTTCCATAAGGATGGTAATGGTAAAATATTTTATAAGTCGCACAAACATAATTTAGTCACAAAGTAATAATCAAATATATATTTTTGTAAAGTACATGCATACTTATATAAAACTATGCTTGTAAAGATTTACTTCTGATATTTAAAATTTGACGTGCATATAACATGTTAGTTTTATGATAACAATGTTATGTTTATAACATTTATAAAATGGGTCATACACAGTTTGCACACACACATATATACAATGTTTTCAAACCGGACCAGAAAGCGAACCGACGGCCTAGAGGTTCACTGGTCGGACTGAATTACGAACCGGATGACGTCATAAATATTTAAAAAATACAAAAAAATTCCAACTATTTATAAAACTACAAACACATACCATTCAAGTAAACATAGTCCAATTTAGCAAAATACAACAACCCAAGTTTAAACAAGCATAAACCAAAACAAAATACAACATCCAAGTTTAAAAAACCATAAATCAAATAGTGGTTCGCCAATAATATTAACGAACCGGTGTTCTTTAATCCAGAACAACATCCAAATACATACCATTCAAGTAAACATAGTCCAAATTAACGAACCGGTGTTCCTTAATCCATATCCAATAATATTGTTCTATTAACAAAAAAAATTTTTTCAAAAACCGGTTCAACCCGGTTCGCCGGTTTCGGTCGGACCGGTTGACCGCATGAACCGGCCGTTCAACCGAAAACGGCCCAAAACCACCGAACCGAACCGGCATCCTCACCGGTTCCAGGTCGGACTGGCGGTCCGGTCCGGTTTCGAAATCATTGCATATATATAATATGATATAATATATACATATATTTATTTATAGATAAAGATAGAATCAAGACCTTCCAGTAGGGTCACCACAAAACCATATTTTTTTATTTGGTATAAATTGATATGTGGGATGCTTTTCCTAATCAACCCATGTGGTGGGTGAAAAAGAAAGACCTTAGTGGCTTAATGTGTAGCCTAGTTCCCCTAATGGCTTCAATTTTTATTTTCAATATGTGCTACAGATATTGTACTTATTCATGCATGCTAAGTAGGTTTTTTAATTTGTCTCTTTTTGAAATATCATTAAATATGAGGTATGCCAGTGTCTTGGATAATAGAAACAAAATATATCTTATAGTATACTAAATTATTACCAAAGAATATGGGGATTATAACTTTAAAAATATAAATATGTAACTACATGAACTCATTTGCTGGACATAATAATAACGCATATCAAATTTTACAATGTGAATTTTAATAAATAAACATACAAAATAACATATAACGCGATATTAAACTGTTTTATTTTGATGAAAAGTACCAAAATATTTAGAATTATAAGATAGTATATAGTATATATTGCATGTAAATATGTTTCAAAAAAGAGGCACCAAAGTTCAAAGAAAAGTCTATTCCTACTCCATTATATTGAAACTTTATAGAGAACCTATAGGCTATCTTTTCACTGTACTCTTATAAATTGCGCTTAGCTCCTCCTACTTTATATAAGTAACCAAAATTGCATACATGTGCATGGTAGTTAACTTTTTGGCCCTTGTGTGTTGTATACATTAACACCAAACAACTACACTCTAATCATTAATAAGGGAAATATGTAGTTGTATGAGCTAGTTTTCTAAACGACTATAGGATGTCTTTAAGGGCGCATGAATTTTTGTAACAAGGTACTTTGATAAAAGTATGTTATTGAATATTGGTAAATTTTACATGGTTTATATGTATAAGGTACATTTGCCAATATTTGGTGAATGTAAAATGGTGCATGACGCATTCAAGATGGACATGTCGAATGGTATGTCATAGGATAAAAACTATGATGGTTTCTTTTATTTTTTTTTTAGTTTAAGGGTTTATTTGAATTCTGTTGGTAAATCAATTTCTATCACAAACAAACAGTTATGATAAACACAATTCAAGACTATGTTGGCTTTATGTTTTTCCTCTTTGTAATTGTAGAGTGTTAAGATTTTACTCCATTTTTAACCGTTTAATTCAACTTTGGCTAATTAACTTTATGAAAAACATGGCTTTAATAACAAAAACATAAAAAACCCTCAAAGCTTATATGCTAAGATCAATTTCAATAAAATATGAGGAAAAATTCAAAATTTTCACTAAATTTTGCATTACATCTTATTCCCACAAATATGGCTCAAATTTAGGGACTAATCTCGTCTTTGTCATAGAGACTCATTGATTATTCTGTATATAGTTTATCATATGTTTTATGAGTGACTATGATTGTTATTTAATTGAATATAGGTAGATATAAGCAGTGAAATTATAATAGTTTAGGAGAATAAACAAATATTATGAATAATATAATCTATAAAGACTTCAATGTGATGCTTCAAGAGATTTTTTATCAGATAGGGACCTGTATTGACTTGAAACATCATAAAGGGGTGTAAAATGCAAAAAATAGGAATTTAGTTTTGTTGAGTCACGACTTTGTGAATTTGTGTGAGAAATGGACAGAAACGTAGTAAGGAGGTAGGGCCCACACCGACTTTTGTGAACCTCTACAAAGAAGGGGTTTTCAATCGTTGTCATACCAACAATGGGGGACCGATATTAAATTAAAAAGAATCTAAGTCACATCCTATACTTTTGGGTGGTGCCGGGACACCGCTAGGGTTTTTGACGGTAGGTCGATTCAAACGGTCACGGTTAGGGCTTGCGGTCATATTTTGGCCCCTAACCGTGACCGCAAAGCCTTGCTGTCACGGTTTGAGGTGGTACTACCCGTGACCTCGTGACAAAAAAAACGACAAAATGGCCTGATAAAATTGAAAAGCGGTCACCAAACCGTCACGGTTTGGCCTAACCGTGACCTCTAGGGTACGAGGTCTCAGTTTAAGGTACGAGGTAGACGTGATTTTGACAGAAGGCCGGGAATCACGCCACGAACCGTCACGTGGAGGCCAAACCGTGACGGTTTGTGCACAGTTTTTTACCTTAAATACCTTTCCTCTTTCAACACTCCGCATCGAATCATCTCATTCGAAATTTTTTTCATTTGAAATTTCATTCATCCAACACTCGAGTTTTTTCAGCCTTCGTCATTCCAAAAAACACGTTAATTCGAAACAATGTCGGGTTCGGGAGATCACTATCAAAAGCCAAAGCTTCCAGATTTGAATGAGGTGCCACATATCGAAGATTCGAACCAGGTTGAACTAGTATATGTTTTATTATAACTTATTATTTGAAATATCTAACCATTATCTTTTTTAGGAATATTACGTATACGGGAGTCACCCTCCGTGGGGGGAGGAGGAAAACCAACCCGTCGAACACATTTGCTTAAGAGGCGTACAACTCTTTATTTGGACAGACATGTTACGGTGAAGGGTACAGATATCCCCTTGCAATTCTTACGGGCATGCCCCGAACACGTACCACTCACAAACAGAGCTGGATTACGGACATCCCCCGTACCAGTCAGAACTAGAAATTACACATGTATCGGATACTTTTAATGGGAATGACACAGATGAGAGTGACGGTTCGGTTCACCTTAAAGAAAACCATGGGGACACCGCGGAGCATGATGAGGATGAGGATCGGATTCGAAATGCTACGGTTTCTTATAAAACCGATAAGTACGAAGAGTTTTTATTCTTTTGTTTATTTTATTTTTTATTTGTTTTATATATTGTTTTTTATGTCTAGCTTTATCATTTTTTCAGTATTTTGATTCTCGTGAGAACTTGGAGAGCTGGGCTAAAATGAGAGGACGCGAGCATGGGTGCGTCATTGTGGTGGGTCGGTCACGAAAAAAGGATGTGGACTATTATGCAATCGTAGTGGTGAACCTAAATTCACTGGCACAAGTAGACGTACTGGGAGCATAAAGAAGTGATGTCCCTTTAAACTCGTAGGGAAGTACGTAGGAAAGAGTGACAGTTGGATGTTAGAGGTGAGAAACGAGACGCGTAACCACGATCCTGTTGTGTACGAAGAGGGCCACGCGCATCTTAGGAAGATGACTGTCAAAGAAATTGATCTTGTCGAGAAGTTACACAGGCACGTGCGGCCACGACATATCCATTCAGCGTAAGGGAGCACTTTCCCCACAGCGTCTGTGTTGTTCAAGACATATACAATCTGACGTCGAAGTTTAGGGCTGAGGGGAGAAAAGGCATGACACCAATGCAGGAACTTGAAAACCTGCTACAATCTAAAGAGTTCGTGTATGAAACACGAACAAATGCAACTACTAAGGCCGTTGAAGATGTTTTTTTTTGTCATCCTACTTCGTATAAAATGTGGCGCGCAATCCCGCACGTGATGTTGATAGACACGACGTACAGGACCAACATGTACAACATTCCGTTTGTTCATGTTATTGGCGTTACGTCGACGTCGAAGTCGTTTTGTATTGCGCATGCATTTATATCGAGGGAACGGCAGGACAACTTCACATGGGTACTGGAGCGGATCAGAGATATGCTCGAGGGTGTGTGGAGCCCCGCGTTATTGTCACAGAAAGGGACCTGGCCCTGATGAGCGCGTGTGACACCGTGTTCCCGAGTGCTACTAAAAACCTATGCAGGTGGCACGTTAGGGAGAATATCAAAAGACGGTGGAATATGATATTCAAACCGGCATGTGGAAGGATAACAACTGATTTTTACGATTAGGTTAACCATGTGATAAAATAACAACCAACTTGTTTAATAAATAATTAAACACAAAAATTACTTGTAATATGATAATTTAATAATAAACACAAAACACAAACACGTATGTTACGATTAGGTTAACCGTGTGATAAAATAAAAATAAAAACAAACTAGTGTGATTACTTAAATTTAGAAATATATACAATATGTCTGTATAATGACAACCAATTTTTACACACTCGTAAACAAATTAAACACAAAACCGTCACATTAATAATAAATAAATACTTGTAATAAGATAAATTATAATAAACAGAAAACACAAACTTGTGAGTTACGATTAGGTTAAACGAGTGATAAAATTAAAATAAAAACAAAGTGATATGATAAAAAAAATATAAAAAATATAGGCAGTATGTCACGGTTTGGCCAAACCGTGACATATAGCCCCCAAAACCCTAACTGCACACAATCAATTCCCCATTAATTACAAACCCAATCATTGTTAACGGATCCCCAGAGCTAACTGTCACGGTTAGGCCTCACCGTGAGAGTTTGGTCTCACACCTGATTGAATGGTCACGGGGAGGCCTAACCGTGACCCCGTGACCGTTTGCATCGGTTTTTTTCAGGAAACTGCGGTGTGTGCAGAATTCCCGATACTTTTTTTTCATTTAATATCTCTTTTTTGTATATAAATTTGCATAATAAATAAAATAATAGTGTATGAAATAGTAAAATGATATTAAGGATAAGAAATAAATAATAAGTTCATATTTTATTTATGTATTATCCAACACGTTAAAATGATGGGAACCGACAATTTATTAGAGTTCACAAATGAACAATGAGAAATGGAGAAAAATGGTGTGAACAAGTACAACTTTTGTAACGTTGTGAGATGCAAATTGTTTATTATTTAGTTGTTATTTTCATTTCAAATTTTAAAACTAATGAACGTTACAACCTCTTTTAACCTTTATCTCTATGACTCTATATATAAGAAATCCACCTTTATTTATATGTTCTAAAAGTCTTCTTATTAATTTATAGGCACACTAATCCATCTTTAGGTAATTTTCTTTCCGGGGGATCATTTCTCTTCTAAGTTGATGAAAAAAATATCTAATTAATTTAGAAATGAAAAACTGTATAACTAAAAGCATTACATATTTAAATCTTTTACATATAAAATAACAATATATTACATGTAAAATTAATAATAACGAGTGTCAAATTAAACTCACGTCATGAAAAAAATCTGTTAGGTTCGATTTTGTCGACTTGGACATGAGTATCATGTTATGAAAAAATTTCATGTCAAAACGTTAACTGAAATAAACAGGTGATCTGCTTGATAATTTTTACGTTTATGCTTCAACGACATGTGCATTATTACATACAACTCAATTTTAAATGAAATTTAGACCGAAATGCATATATAAATAAGCACGTCACAACGCTTCACTTCAAAATTATATAAAATTATATTTTAAAAGTTATAAGAGAAAACATAAAATAAAAGCATTATGAGTGAGTCACGTACTTTGACTTAGCTGAAAAAAAACGAGGGTCATATGATAAATTTATACCTTATGAGGGGCCATTTGTGAGGAGCCATATGTAGTGTTAAAAGTATTTAAATTTATTTAAAATTAAATATGTATAACTAAATGCTATAAATTTTTGAAGTTTTATATGATACTAGTGGGATGCCCGCGCATTGCGGGGGGTGCGGTTGTTTATTGCCTCGTAGTTTTTGTTGAGTTTGTGATGCGTATGGTGCTAGTGAGTTATTCGATATGGTGAGATGAAAAAACAACGTTCTTTCTTATTCACCTTTGACAAATTCACATATTTTTACACAATCTAGGAGCAGCAACAACTAATGTTAGCAAGTGATATTCAATTTACCAACAGTAGAGTTCCAAACCTCACATCGCTCTTACTTATGGGATTAGTCGAGTAGGCTATCATATAGTTCAATAACAATATCAACATTTGATGAAACAAAATTGAAGGTATGAAGTCTATAAATTGTTCAAAGAGATCAAAATTAGCACATGAGTAACTTTAATTATATTTAAGTTATGACTCATATTTGACAGAAACATTCTCACAAACCATTCATTCATTAGATAATGTATACCAGAAATGAGCTATTTGTAAAATGTAGTAATTATGTAGATTTCAATAATCTTACATAAAAAAAATCAACTTTATTAAATTAAGGTTAAAAACAGAGGAAGGCAACACACATTCAATAACAAAATCATCACTCAAACATTACCCTAAATAGAAATAGTAAAATAATCAACAACAAAAACATATTCACACAACGAGCAGCAATGTAGTTGCAGAGGTTTCTTATCAATATTTTTTTTTGTAATGAGCTTCACAAATAGCTGCAAACTTATGTTCCATTCTACTTAGTCCAATAAGTTTGTAACATCAAACATTAATCTAAGAGTGGATGATAATATGTAATATGTAGGTCAAATCAGGTGTTTATACCTAAAAAATAAAGTTGAACAAACATAGATGCACATATTTTGGTTTGGTGGTAGACTACACTGCACTCCTCAATAGGTGGTGTGTTTACCCAGTTATACAGAAGCTTTCTATTGCATCCCTATAATATCAGTGCACAAAGAAATCAAGTTGTGAATATAAAAATATTAAGTTTCCAAATTAAATATGTCCATAGTTTGCAAATATCATAAACAAACAAACAAACAAACAAACCCAGTATATCCCACTCAAGAGCAGGGTCTGGGGTAGGTGGTGGTGCAAGTCTTTCCTCTAGCCAGATACTTAGAGAGACCGCTTCCAGAGAGACCCCCGGCTCGATGACAAAGCAATAAAGCTAGCAAATCAACATGTAATCAAACATACGATATAAGCTATATGATACCTGGTACACACCCATCATACAGCAAACATTAAAATATCATCAAAAAGGGCGTACCTGGTGCTGCAAAGAGCTCCCGCGTTTTCGCAGGGTCCAGGGAGGGTCCGTCCCATTTAAGGGAAGATGTACGCGGTCTTTCCCCACATTTTGTGGGAGGCCGTTTCCACGGATCGAACCTGAGACCACTAAAATGAACAAGCATGCATCTGGGGAGCAGTAAGTTTTCCCTATAAATGTCGAAGTGTACTACATACACATCAGGCCCCGTAACAAGTAATCAAAGTCCCTTCCTAGCAGAAACCACTAAAGTCCTTAATTTTTATTCTATCTACGTCTCCACTCGCTCCTATCCTCGATCATGTGCTCAGAGAGGTGCAAATGTACCATATCTCGCCTAATATCTCTTTCCAAGTCAACCTAGGTCTTCCTCTACTCTTCCTACCCTCTATGACGATGTTCTCCACTGCTCTGACCGGTGCTGTCATTGGTCTCCTCTTGACATGTCCATACCATCTTAATCTTCCCTCTCGTATTTTCTGCAATACAAGCCACTTCTAACTTCTGTCGAACACTTCGTTTCTTATCCGTCCAGTCTTGTATGGCCACATCCACCTTAGCATTCGCATTTCCGCAACCTCTATTTGTTTCTCGTACGATTTCTTTATGCCCAGCAGTCTGTTCCATATAGCATAGCTGGGCGTACCGCGACTTGTATAGTTTTCCCTTAAGTTTTGCTGAAAACCTCTTATCACATAGGATCCCTGATGCTGCTCTCCACTTATCACATGTGATGGTTAAATAATAATTAAGTTGAAGGAAATCAATACCAACACTATTTCTATTACATTAAAAACCTTCTAAATTTTATAGTTTGCAATATCATTTGATGCTATATGTGATGCATCAGACCTAACTAAATTTAATAACAAATGTTCTAAAAAATCATACCTTGCTAAGAGGTGTCCTATATGCATCTCTAAGTGCTTCATGTGCATCATACATAGCAAAACTTATAAGCCTTGTAGTTCTTTCATTTTGCAAAAAGAGCCACCCAAACATCCATTACAAGATTATATATTTTTAAAAAGAATCAAAACACTAAATTCAATCTCCGGTAACATTACACCTTTTAACTATTTGTATGTATTTCAATGAGATCTCCTCTTAATTTACTTGATAATTGAATATACATCCATGATTTAGCATTGCTTCTACTTATTACAGTAAAATCGCTTGACAGTGTTTGTGATACTTATAAAAATGCTTTATGATTCAGAGTGAGACAAGCAGATTTGAATCAACAGTTTGGAGTGGCTTATTTCAAAAAGCATTAAGTATGCTATATGACTAAATTCTCAAAAAAAAGCATCTATATCCTAATTAAAAAATTGGATGAATTAAAACCATCAAAGATTACCTTGGCATCATTTAACTCAGCTTTGAATTTCATTTGTCCCTGAATATTGTTTAAGAAAGTTGTTGCAAGGAAAGCCAAGATTTCAAAATCTGCCCACAAAAAAAGTCACATAAATAAATCATGAAACTATACAAATATAAAGAACAAAAGAATTACTGTCATGTACAATAAATGAATGTACCTGATCTTTGTATTTTTGGTACAATAAGCAATGCTTTATAGGTTGACTCTGTTAATACACTAATGAATAACCAAAGATTAGATATTATATAGCTTACATGATTAAAGGGCCAGAAGCATAATCAACATAAAGATCCCATGATTGATATTCACTTTCTATTTTCAAATTAAATGGTTAGCATTGTTGAATTTTCCCGATATTAATTAACTGTAAAGTTAGTTTTTAGTGTTCAATCTCTATTATAAATATTTTTAACAATCTTTAAGTTAACAAGCCAATTCATGGTGATCTTAAAGGCCAGAACTCGACTCGAACTCAATTCTAAATGTGTGATCAGGTTGTGATTATAGTATTCTTGCAGTTGAGCACCTACATATATCATAATAATATAAATATATTAGAATATATGGATGGCATTCAAAATTAAGAATTATTACTAAAGATGACATATTGGCATATTTAGTTCCGAGGATCTAAAAAGACCAGAATAACATAATAGTAATTGAGCACCTTGTTTATATTAGAAAAACAAATATTTTTTTATAGCTAGAAATATGTGCTTAGAATTCCATCAAGAATGAAGCCTTTAAGGCATTAATACTTATAAGTATCCATAACTTCTTTTGCTTTGATTCCAAGAGAAGTTTAGCAGCAGCAACAACTCATAGCAAAGATTAAAAACATATTCGATAAACCAACACAAAGCCATCCTCAAAAGAGTGAAATGCAATTATAAAAAAAAAACATACAATCAAGTAACAATGAAAATCAAGAATAAATCCAGCCAAAGGCTACCAAAGCAAAAAACAATAAATAGAAACAAAACAATAGGCAAGACAATCTGCGTATAATATTGGAGTTCCTGCACCTCACCTCGCCTCTCAAAACCAAATTCTCTAAAAATAATAATATTAATACTAATAGTTAGTTATACATTATAAGTAAATAAAACTCCACATGAGTCTTGAAAATGATTTTGTGATCGATCGTGATTTGTTTCAACAATTCTTCTATCAAAATCAAGAACATCTTGTATCAAAATGAAAAAACTTATCATTTTTATATTATAAATGCAGCCCGTGCTGAGCCTAATGCACAATCATTATAAAAAATAAAAGTACAAGTACATTTTGATTGCAAAAACAGGTTGGAAAAGATTAATCTATTTAACATTATAGACTATCATTTAAATTGATGTAGTTCCATATTCTTCAACCAATATATGTAAAAGATAATAGTCCTGTAAACACATCATGCACTCATAAACCATATCATAGATATCAAACTAATTGGTACACACCAATATTATACTACAAGGTTACATACCTTGATTTAGGTGGATGAATTTGATCAATTTTTAGATAAATGCAACTTAATGTTTTATTCCATTAGATATGATCGCAGTAACACATTGGATTACCATTAATCAGCTTTATAATTTTTATCCATCTACCCTACTTCTCCAATCTTCAATTGATATAATATAATTTCTTAATATATTAGTTCTTGTAATGGGTACACGTATTTCATCAAACAACTTACGTGCAACACTTAATCAACACAACAAGACAAATTATGCTTAACCATATGTTACAGTACCAAATCTTATTCAGTAGAAGATCATGAAGAAGTAATCAAGATTTAATTCGTATTTTAACAACATAAACATAGATAACACATCCGAGATCTATTGAAAAATGACAACTTATATGGAGGCTATGGAAGTGGTGCTAACCATTTCTTTCAGTTTGCCATCCTTGTTAACTTGATTCCAGCCCCTCCAACAAGCTTATAAACAAACTCAACATGAAATAACAGTAGATAATAAATAAGAAGGGTGATGAAAGATAACTAAAACAAATAATGTAGAGAAAAAGCTAACATCTTAATGGTGCCTTCCGGGTCGAACATCTTGTAAACCCTTGGCGGCATTGTTGTTCATGTGAAGTGCAGCCGATTAGTTCAGGACTTTGGCGTTAGGGTTTAGAACCCTCATCTTCGATCCTGAGATTTTAAAGGTCAAAACACACAATTTGAGTGGGAAAAAAGAAAAGTATAACGATTATTTAGAAGTCTAGTGGATCGAGAAGTTACCTTGTTAGTTAGGAGCGAATTGGATCTTGCAGATGTGATAATGAAGAACAAGATGAAACCTGACTTTGGGGTCTGACTGCAGTTGCATCGAAGGCCTACATGTACATGCAGGGCTGGGATGGGAACTGAGCAGGGGGTTTCAATGGGGGTGCGGAATGGCCACAGGGAGGTGCGACCGATCGGAACTGCAGGGGGGTGAGGGACGGACTTACAAGGGAGCGTGAAATTCCAATCTTGCCCTAGGTTCCTGCTGCATTATATAGTTAGTTGTTAAAGATAACGCTATTTTAACATGTAAAATTAATTAATAGTAACTAGTGAAGAAACTAGCGCACTGCAACTGCAATACTGAAATTTGTAATGTTTGATTTTAACGATTCCAACATAAATATTAACCATGAGAAATGTTCTAAACTACAATATTACTAATAAATAAGTGTACGAGAAATATCTTTTTTATTAACATAACTCTTATGAAGATATACACACAAATATAGGAAAGTTATTATACAAAGTCATCAATATGAGACTAACCCACTTAGTAGAGGTCTTGCTAAAAAATAGTAGAGGTTCAAATCCGAGCATAAAATAGTCAAGTTTGGTGTAGTTTAAACGTATAAGTAGGGTACATTTATCTTGCTAAAAAATACAAAATGTCAAACACGTATAAGGTCTATGTAGTAACCACGATGCGAAATGTGTCCTTGAAGTAGATGACTAATTTTATCCGCGCCATTTACGTTAATAAGGTACGTGATTACTCAATTTATATGATGATCGTGTAAATTATATTATAATCACGCACAATACTAATTACTTAACTTAAAAAAATAATTATTCAATTTATATGATAAGTATGTAAGTTATACTTCATAATTACGTGCAATAATAATTAATCAACTAAACAAACAAACAAACAAACAACAAACAAACAAACAAACAAACAAACAAACAAACAACAAACAAACAAACCCAATATATCCCACTCAAGAGCAGGGTCTGGGGAGGGTAGGTGTAGGCGAGTCTTTCCTCTATCTTGTTAGGTAGAAGACCGCTTCCAAAGAGACCCCCGACTCGATAGCAAAAGTCATATTGATAGCAAGACATCATACAATAAATCATACAACACATATATACAGTATACAAAAAACCATACCGATAGCAAGACATCAATACAATATCATACGACACATAGCATACAGTATCCAATAAATCATACGACACATAGCATACAGTATCCAATAAATCATCACACATAGCATACATATATCATAGGAGCATGTATAATCACCGTTTAAGGGCAGATATGGACTACTTAGACATCAGGCCCCGCAACCGGACTTCAAATACCCTTCCTGCCTATAGGTCGAACTAAAAGTCCTTAATTTTAATTCTACGCTCCCACTCACTCCTATCCTCGATCATGTGCTCAGAGAGGTGCAAGTGTATCATATCTCGCCTAATTACCTCATCCCAAGTCAATCTAGGTCTTCCTCTACTCCTCATACCCTCTAAGATGATATTCTCTACTGCTCTAACTGGTGCCGCCATTGGTCTCCTCTTGACATGCCCAAACCATCTTAATCTTCCCTCTCTTATTTTATCTGCGATAGAAGCCACTTCTAGCTTCTGTCGAAACACTCGTTCTTATCCGATCCAGTCTTGTGTGACCACACATCCACCTCAGCATTCGCATTTCCGCTACCTCTATTTGTTTCTCGTGCGATTTCTTTATGGCCCAGCAGTCTGTTCCATATAACATAGCTGGACGTACTGCCACTCGGTATAGCTTTCCCTTTAGTTTTGCTGGAAACCTCTTATCACATAGGATCCCTGATGCTGCTCTCCACTTGCACCATCCTGCTTGAACAGGGTGCGCTACATCGCTGTGTATTTCTCCGTCCTCCTGCAGGTACGAGCCCAGGTATTTGAACCTAGACGTTTGTGGGACCGCCATACCCTGAATACTGATTTGGGTGTCCTCTTCCGCCTCACCACTAAAGTTACAATGCATGTATTCTGTCTTAGAGCGACTTATCCTTAAACCTTTACGCTCTAGTGCTGCTCTCCACTGTTCTAGCCTGTCGTTAAGCACCATTTTAGATTCCGATATTAAGACAATATCATTCGCAAAGAGCATGCACCACGGAACTGGCTGCTGTATAGACTTGGTCATCTCATCCAAACACTACTGTGAAGAGAAATGGCTCAGTACCGATCCTTGGTGGAGTCCCACTTCCACTGTGAATGAGTCTATGTCTCCGATCGGGGCTCGCACACACGTTTTGCTCCATCATACATATCCTTGATTATTTTGATATACCTCTCTGGTACCCTTCTAAGTCGTAGACTTTCCCGATTAGTTGACGCGGAATACTGTCATAGGCCTTTTCTAGGTTGATGAATACCATATAGAGGTCCCTTTTCTTTTCTCTGTATTTCTCCATTATCCTCCTTATGGCGTGTATTGCTTCTATTGTAGAGCGTCCTGGCATAAATCCAAATTGGTTTGACGCTATCTGAGTTTTCGTCTAATTCTCGTGTCAATAACTCTTTCCATAATTTTATCGTGTGACTCAATAGCTTTATTCCCCTGTAGTTTTCGTAACTTTGAACATCTCCTTTTTTCTATATATGGGGACTATGACACTAGTTCTCCACTGGTCCGGCATCTTCCCTGTCGTAAAGATAGTGTTGAATAAATCTGTTAGCCATTTGAGCCCCTCATCTCCCAGGCATTTCCACACTTCAATCGGTATGTTGTCTGGCCCCACCGCTTTAGCCCTTCCATTTTCTTCATAGCTCTCGAACTTCGTCTACTACTGTGATGCTTCTACAATAGCAATTGTTTTGTTGTGTTGTGTTGTTTGGGTTGTATTATCTATCTCAGTTTGTTGATTTGGGTTGTTTATGTTGTAAAGGTTATCGAAGTAAGTTTTCCATCTCCCCTTGATGTCATTGTCATTCACCAAAACTTTTCCATCCGCAGCCTTTATAAACTTCACATTCTCAGGTCTTGTCTTCTGCTGTCTCTTGCCTTGGCTAACTTAAACATGTCATGCTCTCCTTCTTTCGTCTCTAGTCGTTTATACATCATCTCATACGCCGCGTTCTTTGCCTCTGACACCGATTTCTTCGCCTCTCTCTTAGCCTCCTTGTATTTATCTTTTAGCTCTGGGCGTTTTTCGTCATTGTTACGCGTATAAGCTCTCTAAACTTTGTTGTTTAATTCGTATCTTCTCCTGTACATTTTCGTTCCACCACCAAGATTCCTTATGGTCGACTGTCCTCGTTGTTGTAACTCCAAGCGTTTCTTTAGCTGCTTGGATGAGCGTATTTGCCATGGCCTCCCACTTTTGGTTTGCGTCTTCCTGTGGTCCAGGATGGTTCATTGGTATGACCTTATCTCTAAAAATGGTAATGTTTTCGTCTTTGAGCTGGCCCCATTTGATCGTATGTCTAATTCTCTTGTTTTGTTGGACAATTGGTCTCTTCACGCGTATATCCGCCACTAACATATGATGTTGTGTCACAACTGTCTCTCCTGGGATGTCTTCAGCATCCTTCCACGAGAACAATAATCGAGCACGCCACATAAACATATTTTTTCTTAGAAAAAGTCATTCTTAACTAAAGAAAGTATTGCAAAACTATGCTTAACGTAAAAAGAATAAGATATTTGATGTTATGATATAATTTATTTACATAATATAACGTAGTTATATGAATCTTGATTCTAGGATGTGCCAAAGGAAAGATTGCGTGTGATGGTAAAGGAGAAGGGAAATTTAGGACAAGATAATTATCAAATGGAAAAATAAACTTTTAAAGTGTGGGTATAAGAGGAACAAAAATTTTGGACGCCCCATATCATGATGGATTTAGAGTATTGTATTAGCAATGATAAGAACACCAGGTCATAGAAAGATAACCCAGACCCCGTGAATTATTGTGCAAGACGAGTAGAGGTAGAAGATCTTCAGCCAAGAGATCTGATGAGTGTTCATCGAAGTAGACTTGGTGAAATCTGTTTTTTCTCTAAAGTTTACGCATATCTGCAGGACCGGTTAAGAGATGGTCAATACAATCAGTCTCACAATAAGGAGAGTGTTAGAACACCTAATAGTTCAAATAGAAACCGGATTTAAGAACAAGATGCAAAGAACACAAGTAAACAATAAGACAGAACTCAAGAACAATATATATGGTTTTCAAGAATAATGTATATTAATCTCAAGTTCTTTACAAGAGTTACAATACATAAGTTAAATAAAATACAAGACCCTGAGATACTTTACTACATTCTATAACGCAAAAAGCCAGTTGGAACATTGAAAGACAATAAAATCAATGTAGAGTCAAAACGCATAATGCCTTTTGACTAGTGACTATGACATGCCACAACTCACATCCTAATATATTACAAAAGGATAAAGTACATAAAGTAGAAAGTTACAGACTCAAGACCCAATGTATAGTTACAAAAGCATGGACCTTTTCAACAACTCATACAAGTTGGTGAGTCTTCAGAGTTGCAGCGGAAAGTGGGTCAGCTTTATGCAAAGTACATCCGAGAAAAGCATGTTCTCCTATATCTTCGGAAGAAATCAGTCTTAACTTCATTTGTTTTGGAAGACTTTGTCTTTGAAGCTTCGGAAGACTTTGTCTTGAAGCTTCGGAAGACTTCATCTTTTGGCTTCGGAAGATTTGGTCTTTGGCTTCGAAAATTTTACATTCAGAGTATTTTCTGACTATAGTGTAAATCTTCAGAAACAACTTCTACTTTACTAAGTGCATGCATGCAAGAGCCTTTGGTTGCTTTGGTTGCATCAGCCTTTATATAAAACCTACAAACTCCCCTAGGCTGATGCTACCAAACAGAAAAGGTTATTCATCGGTTGACAATCCTCATTAAGATTAAGACCATTACCTTCTTCATCATTGGTTAGGATTCTTCAGACTCTCATAGTACCTTCTTAAGTCATGATCATGCAGAGGTAGATCAAGCATGTCTTGCCAGAAGTAGACATGTTGACCACCTTGACCTTGATGACATACCATCCGTCTGGAAGTAGCAAAGGTCCAAGACAAGATGGGTCTTCCAGCTATAAGTGGTTGTGCCTGAGTAGGAGTTGGTTGAGCAGCCATTTGTTACACTTCCTTAGGATTCTCAGACTCATCCTGAGGTCTGGAAGTGGATGCCTTTTTTTCTTAGACACACTCTTCATGGACATTCTTTTCTTCCTCTTTAGAGTGTTTAACTAAGAGAATGGTCTTGAGTACCAGGTTGTCTGTTATCTCTCAGTTGGGTCCTCTTCCCTCACAGGTTCAGAAAGAGAAGGAGTAGAACCCTGCTGTGGAATAGAAGATGGGGTTGGCTGAGATGCAGCTGAAGGTCCAGGTTGTGTTGTCTGTGTTGGTTCAACCTTATCCTCTACCAAAGGAGGAGCTTGCTTGGTGGATAATGCAAGTCGACAAGCTGTCCCTTTTTTAATCTTCAGCTTGATCACTCTAGTGTGCTCATCCATAGTGGATAAAGACATTGGATCAAGCCTCCTGGAGAATCCATACAGCTTCAAGAAGCTCATCATTCTCTGCCTGTCAGCAGACTTCTTTTGACTTTTTTTGGATGATGGCTCTTGACTTTGCAGCTTCTTCCCTTATCTTTCTCATAGCAGCCTTTTGTTTATTGATAACTGTTGTTCCAGCTGCTTAAGATATTCAATTCAACTATTCATATGAGAGGGGAGAGAAGTGCAAATTCCCTAATAGAGGCCTGTGGCATTCAACTAGTTGATCATGTTTTGTTTGTCAGACTCCTTGTCTTCCTGAGGTTGCTCAGTTGCTGCAGCCTCTCTTTAGGGCTTTCATGAACGGGGAGAGAATAAGATCATGTTTGTACAACCTCTTTTGCCTTCTTTTCTTCTTTACTTCGAGAAGCAATTCTGCATCCTCTGCCTCCTTCTTCTCCTTATCAGCTCTAAATCTACCAGTTCATTTAGCTCTTTTAAGGGAAAAGAGATAAGTTCATCAATATTATATTTCCTGGTTCCTAATAGTTCAATCTGGTAGCCCTCAGCTCATCATCTTGAGTGTTTGGCCTGGGGGCTATCCTGATTGCATCTTCCATGAAGCCTGAGGAACCAGTTAAACTCTCTCCCTTAGCTTCCTCTTCCTCTTTCTTTCGTCCTCCTCATCTCCTCAGAGGTCATTTTCCTCTTCCTTTTGTCACTCACAAGCATTGGTGACTTAGGGTGAGAGAGCTTTGGCTTCATTGCTTGGTTTAGCAGTCAAGCTCTTGCCAGAGAGAGGTTTTGAAGAACATTCACCAATTGGTGCCTCATTGAGGGTAAAGGATGTTGAAGTAGTTATTTCTATGACAATGCTCATAGGTTCTGTCACTGGGCCTTCAATCAAGTTTCTGCTTCGAAGCTAATCTTGGGGTACACCTTAACATCCTGTTGACCATGACATTGCCTGTTTGCATTTGTCTTCTTCTTTGTCTGAATTCTTCAACATCCTATCTTGAATTCTCTCAGCCAATATGTTAGCTTGCCTATGTGAGTTTGGATTACAAATGGCATATTGACTAAAGAAAGACTGTCGTAGAAGTTCAAGGTCTGACAGTTAAAGACCTGTTGTTGTCCTTGAAATCTATGTAGTACTAGGGCTCTTCTATCAACATCATACATCCACCTATGTATTTCATTTGCAGCTCCATAGGATGGGATGACATTGCCCTTGGCATCCCTCTTTAAATAGACTTTGTATAAAAGAGTCTATTTCAGTATGAACTTGAGGAGGTTGCCGAGTATGGACAATTGCAAGTGAGGGCGGTGAATCCTCAATGTCCATACTCTGAGAAGGACTCCCAGAGTCCGTGATTTGACAACTTTCTCCCCTTTTTGGTAGCATCACCCCTTGCATAAGTGAGCTGGAGGTTAAGTCTATCACATCCTCAGGTTCTTGTGTTCCTAGTTGAGTCCTCCTAAAGGGTCTCATAGCTAGTTGTTTCTTGAGATCAGAAATCTCAAGTTGCTGATCATTGACCCTTCTTTGCAAGGTAGTCCCTTAAAATTCCAAGTGACTGACCTTGGAGACTAAATAGGTGCATGTTTTGGTCAGTTTTTGCACCTTTAGTCTGAGGTTCCCCTTATTTTAGTAGAAGAATCACTAGGGGAAAGAGAATTGGATCTAAGTCTTCTTCCTTATCGCGCTCGTTGTTCTTGGCTGTCGGATTTCCCCTGCTCACTAACAACTTCAGTTGAAGTGTCAATGGGCTAATTGCCATGGTTGAGGTCTTAATGATGTAATCACTTGCAGAAGTGAGAGCCCTTCCATATGAATCCCCTAAACAGGTTCAGGAAGATCCATCTAGTGGGGGGGGGGGGGTGGATGATGTGAGCTAGATATGGTGACACAGGAGTACTCATCTCTCTTTGAGCAGGGAAGAGAAGAGAGATTCATGATACTCACTGAGTGACATATCCTCACATCATAGAATTCAAGGCTGGGAATTGGCTGGTTTAGATCTAAAGGCTGGGGATGGTAACTTTCCCCTGAAGGTTATTTACTATTGAGACTATGAGTGAAGGCTTAAGGCTTCTTGGTTGATGAGCTTTTCAGTCTGAGCATGAGGAACCTTATGACTGATCATTTGTGAGATGGGAGTGGTTTGCTCCTTAAGAGAAGTGGGAGCTCCAGTGTCCACTACCTCCTGTATGGGTGGTGATATAGGGGCCTGCACAAGTTAAATAGCTTATGCAAGGGTTCGTTTGGATTTTCTTTGGTAGGTGATGGTTTTTGTGGCTGTGTGGGTTGTCTTGAAGTGGAAGGTGTGGGTTCAACACTGTAGGGTGCTACTAGGTTGTCACCTTAAGCAATGAGCTCTAACATTTTTGGGACCAGGGTTGTTTCTACCCTTGAGAAGCCAACAATTGGCTTTCTCATAGTCTTGAGTTGCCAAGCTTCATCTGTCCCAATTTTAGAATAGTACTTGATCCCTCAACTGTGAGCCCAGTTGACAGTTAAGAATATGCTGGACATATTTAGGGAACATATAATATTCCAAGGAGTCCAAGTGCAAGCAAATATATACACAAATTATGAATACCTGAACTTGACCCCATGAACCATCCCATAGACTATGAAAGAGATGTCTACTAGAATTTGGTCCCAACCTCCATGCTTGTTAGACAAGGTTGAATAAAGACATGGAGGAGGTACTTCCATTAAGACGAAACCTTTCCTTTTTGAAGGTTATGACTAAGAAGTCATATTCATAGCCCATCTGCCTAAAGGAGTGGTTTGCAATAGATTTTGGGAAGGACATTCACCTCTGCATCATCTAGCTGTAGATGAGAGTTGATGGAAGCTGGATTGATGAATATTGTCCTCCCCTGCACTATGACAGACAGTGCCTTCTCCCTATCCATGTGACCTCTTGCAGGTCCTCCAAAAGTCCAAAGTTGATCCTCATAGAGTGGAGGATCAATGGTGAGTGAGGTGAAGTAGTGAGATAGAGAAAGAAAGTGGCAAACCTTTAAGAAACTTGAATCTTTCTCAGAGTTTACAGAGCAACCTGATTGTGTTGCCTGTGAAGCTGCATGGAAAAATCTAGTTGGTTTTATGGTCGAGGTTGGCCATTTGAAGTAGCTTTGTGGTGAAGGAAGGTAAGAACAAATGCGATGAGTGGGAATTTAGGTTTAGAGAATTTGCAGAGGAAGAATAGTGAAAGAGGGGGGGAACTGTCCAACCCCCGCTGATAGCGGAAACACAGGATGCGAGCGAGACAGGATCGTCATAACACATGGTTAACATAGAGATGCAATATATATGTAATAGATGACATAGCGTGTCATGACGACAACCGTCACAAATGGAGACTTGTGTCGCGTCTAGTCATGTAACCACGACAGCATAGTCATAAGCATAAATAGAAACTTGTAATCGATTCACATAAAC